>OZ018402.1:21980325-22062269 GCA_963969585.1 Drosophila helvetica | reverse complement strand
TCATTCTTTACGATTCTGCGTTTTTAGTTTTCTCGTATCTTTAAAATTGTGCATGCCACAGATTTTCGTCCTTGGAGTGGGCGGAAGAGGGCAGGGCGAAATTTTAAAATACACTTGTAACAGTGCGATAAGACAGGAGTCTGGATACAAAATTTTGTTCCTCTAGCTTTTAAAGTCTTTGAGCTATAGGCGCTAATGAAGACGGACAGACAGACATAGCTATATCGCCTCGGCTATTGATGCTAATCAAGAATATATATACTTTATGGGGTCGGAAACGCTTCCTTCTGGGTGTTACACACATAAATTTTTTGCACAAAGCTAATATACCCCTTTACTCTTCGAGTACCGGGTATAAAAAGTATTTCTTGAACTGAATTTTTAGACAGGTACATTAATTAGACGGTGTTTAAGGTATCAATTGTAAGAATCGATGGATAAACGGCTAAGGTGAAGCCGTTTGACCAAACCTTTGTATGCTGAATTTTGCTTTTCTGTACCATCCCAAGTGCCATTTTACCGTTACAAACACAGATTTTTTTTTTTTTTAAGAAAAATAACGGTTATATGTCGACTAACGGAATTGATCGGCAAAATTTAATACAACCAGATGTAAGATACATTAGTAATGTGAATAAAGAAGAAGCACTATGAAAAAGGCCTTAAAAAAAAAACAGATTAAAAATAATCGTAAAAAAAATGTGCCTAAAAAAATCACATAATTGCTTCAAAAAATTTAAGTCCCCGAATCGATCAGAAAAAATCATTTTTGGCCACAGTGGAAAAAAAGTTTAATTTTGTCAAGTTGTGTATTGGGCGGATGGTGGACAAATGCACTATTTTTTTTTTAAGTAACTTTATAATAAGCGAATACTAACATTTCACAAAATTATACAGCTGAAATCTCTCGAAAGCCTGTGGCACCTACTGATTTTTCTCTCGAGATTTCTGTGGCACCCCTGATAGAAAAATATATACTCCTATGTAAATACAGCTGAAGTCCGAAGTAGACTTCGGGCTGCCTTAATTCGAATTAGCCTTAGCTCTATCTTGCGTAATATTCAAACCATAAATAAAAAATTTAAAAATATAATATATGTAATATACATATATATAATAATTCATTTCAGAAAATCTTTGACGGAAAATCAAATTATAAGTGATGCTTGCCTCGGCTACTTTAAACGTTATCAGCTATGCAATGATTTGCCATGCCCAGCGAAGTCTAAAGATTTTCGTACTATTCAATGTACAGCGTACAATGGCATAATGTTTGAGGGCCATCGATATAGCTGGCAACCGTATATAAAAGGTATGCTTTTATAGAATTAAACCACACTAGACTAAGTGTAAACCAAAACACAAATGGCATTGATTAACTAACATAAATAAGCACACTTATTAGCTATGATAATAGATTTCGCCATAACTATCTATTTCATCAACACACCAATTAAATAATTTGTTGCTGTTGATGAGTTGAGTTGTAAATTCGAACTGTTTTATTTTCAAAACGTATGCACGATATATAGGAAAATATAAGGTAATTAAAACTAAGACCAACGCTAAGAAAAGGAGGGATGTGTGGCACTTGTTCCCACGCTCATCCCTTCTAATGACACCAACTACATGCAAACCACATGTGTTAATAGATTCGGGTTCGACGTGCCCATATGATATGATATGATTTATATATATGATTTTATGGTCGAACTCTATGTGTCCTTTTTTCTCAAGTGGACTGTATTGTTTATTGGTTGGCCTGTGTCGGTTCCTGTTCATGTTTTATGAACATATTGCCCGCGGTTTGCTAAAATATGTGATAACTGCGATTTTGTTGGCCTCCTTCAAGTGGACTGTATATTTTTATTTTTTGTGACGCTACCTGCTGTCGGGTCCTGTTCATGTGCATGAACATCTTGCCCGCGGTTCGCCAGGGGTGTGTAATTACTGCGGCGTGACCTGGTGTTCGGTTCTGTTCATATTCTGAACATTTTGTCAGGATTGTCCGTCAGGGTTATGGTGACTAATTTATTTGATTTGCATTTCTTCTTTAGATACACAATCAATAGTACCAGAATCATGATGATAATCACTGATAGTGTGAAGGATCCGCTGAACTTGTGTACTGGGTGGAAGTCGAGTTCTCTTAGATGAATATTCTCCTTTTGTATTTCCTTGATCCGCTTTTGAAGATCATCAATTTCCTTGCTGTTATTGATTACCCTTGAACCCAGTAAACTCTGAGATTTCCCCGATTTCCTTCGTTAAGGGGATGTTCACTGATTTCGACAATTCACTCTCAATCTTTTTTGGCGAAAACAGCGTTGTTCCTCTGGACCGAACTGTACATCCTTCTTGTAGAGAAAGTATCCCTTGTCGTGGTAAGTCTTTTATCACCTCATGATTCCCGTTGCATGGCTTAGCTTCAACAAACGTACATTGATAAGTACTTAATGGCTTCAGAGGTGCTATTTCGCAAGCATTATCATTTGCATTGGCCCATGGCCAATTCTCTTCGCAGACATACACGTCGAAAGCAGTTCGTTGGCATTTATGTAACGATGCTTCGGACATTACATGGTATGAATCCAGCATAAAGTTGTAAATGAGATCCCACTCTCGTACCAGTGGATCATTATGTGGTTGTGCGTCTCAAAAGGAATAGAAACTATTTTATAAAGTCGAGATGATTGACTGTTTATCAACAAAATGCTTACGCTGATAACTAATTTGTCGTCGACTATTGCTCCACTGGCAGTGAGTAATTTGTAGATAGCTTGTATCTCATTAGTACCTCTTCCAGGTAGCTTATACTTCTCAGGCATATGCTCTCTTATTTCTTGAATTTCGCTATTCATTTGAGTCGGAGTTATTAAGTCTGGGTTCAGCTTGCCGTGATTAATATCGATTAGCAATTCTTCCGCTTTTCGAAATCGCCATGCTAAGTTGTTTGGTTAGCATAAAAAACCTGATTGTTTCTTGATATATGTAGAAGTTCTGCTGGATTTTCTTTGTCAATTCGTCAACGTGAATTTCAATATTCTTAAATTGTTGGTTGATTTCCTTTGTAGTTCGTGTCAAAACATTTAGAGTTGATTCGACTATCGTTGTCTGCTTTTTAATCAAAAAATTCAAATCATTTTGATTTGCGAAAAGCACCTTCATGTTCCTTTCCATGATTTCTCGATCTTCTTCATCCATTAGTCCGAATAAGATGTGGGAGTATGATCCCAAAAATCCGAATGGTGCACGTTTGACTCTCGCATTTCTATTCCCGAACATGTGTTTATTTGTGTCTTCTATGCGCGATATTTGCCTTCGCATATTACCGATGACATTCAAACAATCCATTTTGAATTTATCAAGATTTGGGCATACATTGTTCATTTGTAGCAGCATAATATTTATGTGATCATTGATTTGCAGAAATGACTTCATATCAAAGTATACGATCAAATTCCATTTGGACTCAATGACTTCCACTTGGCCCAGTGGATCTAGATATATTGCTGCCTTATCCGACATTTCGTGTATTATTCCATTTTTGACGTTAATGGGTGCTGCTAGCAATATCGGCAGTATCATCAGTAAGCAGAGTATTGTTCCCCATAGGTTGAATTCCTTAGGCTTTAAGGTAGTAAGACCTGTTTCGTTTACTGTTTTTTCTGTATATTCCTTGATTTAACAAGAGGACAGACCTTATGTATTGGTCGCTTGATCGTAGTTTTCTCTAAATCTAACGATACAACTCGTACTCGACCGTCGTTGCCTGGGTGGGTTTTTGATGTTCTAGCTAGTAGCCATTTCGACGGTTGAGTGTCTTCGTTCTTAATAAGAACGATTTCTCCGTCCTGTAGGTTTTCCTCAGGCTGTTTCCACTTATTTCTTTGTTGAAGCGTGTGCAGATAGTCTTCTTTCCATCATTTCCAAAAACTCTTTGAAGCTTTTGAACTAGTTTCCACTTATTAAGAGATGTTATAGCCACATCTTCTTCTAAAACTGGTATTGACAACATTGGTTTTCCAATAAGGAAGTGCCTTGGGGTTAAAACATCTTCGCCATTAATTTCACTTGAGGTATAAAGTGGGCGAGAGTTTAGTACTGCTTCAATCTGGGCTAGTACAGTTGCCATTTCTTCAAATGTGAGTTTGATTTCTCCGATGGTCCTTTTTAAATGATATTTCATTGATTTTACGCCTGCTTCCCAAATTCCGCCAAAGTGTGGTCCTGACGGGGGAAAAAATGCCATGTTGTGTTTTCATTGGCTAGTATTGGGGCAATGTCACTATTCCTTTTAATCGCTTTTTTAAAATCTGCGTTTAGACATCGGTTGGCTCCCACAAAGTTCGTTCCATTATCCGAATATAGGTGAGCACATTTCCCTCGCCGTGCAGTAAATCGTCTCAGTGCTGCTAAAAATGCTTCCGTTGTCATGTCACTGACTGCTTCCAAATGAATCGCCTTAGGAACAAAGCATATAAATACTGCTACGTATCCCTTGAACGACTTCTGTCCTCTTCCTTTGTAACATCTCATATGAAATGGTCCTGCATAATCCACTCCTGTGTGTGTAAAAGGACTGGAGATTGTTATTCGTCCCGTCGGAAGGTTTCCCATTATTTGTTTAGCTGCTTTCTGACGGTATCGGATGCATTTGGTGCACCTTCGCACAAATTGCTTAATATCTCTTTTGACTGATATTATCCAATATTGGCGTCTGATCATCGCTTCCATCAACTGATTCCCTCCATGAAGGGTTGCATGATGACATTCTTTAATTAAGAGCCCAGATAAATGAGACTTCATAAGTATGATTGGATGTTTTGTGTTAAATGGAAGGTCAGACTTAGTTAACCGTCCACCTACTCTAAGTAAACCATCTTTATCCAGGAATGGATAGAGGTTACTGATCCTGCTGTCGTTTTTGACCGTTTCTCCTTTGTTGAGCTGCTGAATTTCGGCGTTAAACTGCTTCTTCTGGTATAATCTGATAATGAGTATTCTCGCAGATTGTAGTTCGATTACAGTCAAGTATTGCGGTAAGGTACTTCCTCTGTGGAAGAAACGCTTTATGTATGCTACTACTCTCTGTAGCTTTAGCCAACTCGAATAGCGTGATACGAGCTCATTTATAAACTCTCCTTCATATTTGAGATTTATAAATATAGACTTATGTTCAGTCTGTTCGTTTGTGGTTATTGGCCATTGGTCTATTGGCAAGGTAAGCCAATTTGTGCCGTTCCACCAATTATTTAGAACTTGTAATTTGGCTGGAGAGATGCCACGCGATGCACTGTCTGTCTGCGGGATTGTCCTTTGAGCTAACATGATGCCATATTGCTTGTGGCACGTAGGTTTCTATTTCGTCTACTCTCTTCCTTATGAACTTATTCTTGTTCTTACTTTCCCGAATCCATGCTGAAGTAATAGTTGAGTCACTCCAAGCGTACATTGCAGTAGCCTGAGGTATCGATTCTGATGCACGGTTCATCAACTTGGCTAGAAAATAAGCGACGCACAGTTCCAGTTTGGGTAACGTCTTCCTATTTTTTACTGGATTGACTTTTGTTTTTGCCGTCAGAAGCTTTATTGTGTATCGTGTCTTTATGTATATTACTGCTGCATATGCTTTTTCTGACTCGTCACCGAATCCATGCATCCTGTTAGTTGAGATGAGTAACTATCCATCGCGGAATACGAAGATCCTTTGCCATGTCCATGCCTTCTGAAAATTGTTTCCATTCGTCTGCAAGGTCGTTGGATAATTCTTCGTCCCATGTTACTTTCAGTAGCCAGAGTTTCTGCACCTAGAGTTTTGCGATGACTGTGACTGGAAACAAGCATCCAATTGGGTCAAAAATGCGTGCTACTTGGGATAGAACTGATCTTTTTGTACAAGTCTTCGCCGTGCTCTTGTTGACTTCAAATTTAAAGTTGTCTTCTTTTGGCTGCCAATGTAGTCCCAGTGTTTTAACTGTTTCTTTATCGTTTCTTTCTACGACTTCATTCTTCATTGTAGAGTCAATTTTCCCCATTACTTTTTCGTTGTTCGATAACCATTTCCGAAGTTGAAATCCGAATGCACTGAACGCTGGAGCAATTGTTTTTTGTATATTTTGTGCTTCCTCAATTGTATCCGCTCCTGTCATTAAATCATCCACGTAAAAATCAGATTTGATGATGTTTCACAGATTAGGGTCCAGGGTATAATTAGCTATTGTTTGGACGTTGACGTGCAATGACTGCACCATCAAGGGGCCCATGGGACACCAGCCGAATGCTGTTACGCGCGAATCTTAGGCCGAAACGCAGCCCTCCTCCCACCCAACCGACCGAGGGGCGCTGCCGGAAAACGCGCGACTCTTTAACCGAACCGATCGCGATCATGCAGGAAAGATAGATGTTAGACTAGTATTCGAGGAAAATTAGAACTAATCTTACTAAAGGAATTAAGAATGCATTAAAACTATCTTACTCAACTTACAATTTCTAACTACGAGAAAGGTATGTGAGTAATAGTGATTTAAGAAAAGGAAGGGAATTAGTTGCCGATATGATATGGTAGAGGGAATTATAATCCGAGCATAAAACTCTAAAAGGTTCATGCAAGGAATAATTCGATCTACAAATCGGAAGGAACAAAGGTATATAATTTCTAGTAATTCTAATATGAATCGTGAAGTTTATGCGGCTCAACAAGTCAGGGCTATCTACGTCACTCTTGATCAAGTTGTGCACAAAAATCACACCAAGCATTTTTCTACGGTTAACTAAGGATGGAAGGCTTATTAAAAGCGATCTACTAGAGTAAGACGGCAGTCTCACACTTGCAGGCCGCGTAGAGCGAAAATTAAAAAGTTGTTCTGTACTGATTCTATACGGTCCTGGTGCACTTTGTACTGAGGGCACCATACACAAGAACCATGTTCTAAAATCTGACGAACTAGCGATATATAGAGAGTCTTTGTTATATAGGGGTCGTCAAATTCCTTTGATCACCTCTTTATAAACCCAAGCACGCCCATGGCCTTATTTACCATGGTAGAAATGTGTTCAGAAAACTTTATCTTGGGATCTAAAAGAACACCAAGATCATCAACTAGGTAGTTCATCATCAATTAGGTAGTTCTTATAGCACTGGGAATTAAGAACTCAAAAGTTTGACCGAGCCATTACATAGCGAGAGAGAGAAGAAGGAGAGCCAACTTCTTGAAATTTTTTGTAAAGTCTTGATTTTAAGTTTTTTAGACTGGATAACTCTTTGGTAAACCAAGGGGGCTTCCCAGATCTAATAGGACAGGAAAGTGGGACACAAGACTCAAAAAGTGAGTCAAGTGCATCGTAGAAAATGTTTGTGCATATCGTAACATCAGTGCACAAATACAAAGCGGACCAATCAAAATCCCTAATGAGGTTATTAAGCTTCGCAAACTCGGCTTTACGAAAGCAGCGGACACATTGAGGTAGCCTACCCGACCGATCCAATGCGGTTGGTCCTATATCGAGCGACACTTCAAGTGTAGGATGGTAGGCGTCTTCAGGTATAGTGAGCGGAGGGACTCGGGTTAACAACGCAATGGTCGGATCCGTTACAAAGCACAGATCAAGCAATCGACCCAGGGAATTTTTCACATGGTTGACTTGAAACAGGGATAAGTCGAGTAAGCCGTCTATAAAGTCATGTCGTGACATGGGGACTAGGTTATTAGACTCGTTTACCGAAGACCAAACAGTTCCTGGTAAATTTAAATCCCCAAGAACTATCATATGATCTTTATCAGATAGCGAGGAAGAAACAGAGAAAGTGCTGCTCATAAATTGCGATATCCGAAGAAGGTGGAATATACGAGCATGTAATAAAGACTGAAAAAGCGGGAAGAATCAGTTTTATACACAGGAATTCCAGTTCTTGTTGAATCGGGACTGTAAAATGTTCCGACGTGAAGTTGGAGTCCACTGCAATCAGAACCCCACCTGCACGTCGAGACGAACGGTCATTTCTAAAGGTTGTGTACCGACCTGCCAAAACTTCAGAACTAAGAATTTCCGGGTTTAACCAGGTCTCTGTAAACACAATTACATGGGATGCAAATGCAACGCTATCCCGATACAGAGTGCTGAGCTTACTACGCAAGCCTCTAACATTCTGGTAGGTGATTAAGAGAGAGAGGAAGTTAGTTTTTTGTATGGGTGGACTGGGAAGATGAGGATGGAGCACTGGCCTGATTAGTAGTAAGAGTTATTGGGGGCCTATTCTTCTTCTTAGCCTTAAACTCCTTCACCACCAAAAGCTCTAGCTGAAATTTGTCTGAGCAAATGGTGTCAAAATGAGTCGGGGAGACACTTACTTTGAAAGAAGCTACATCCCTGGCATAAGAGAAGTTAAACTTCTCCACCTTTAAACTGACGGCTTGCATATTGCTTTGAACAAAAACAGCAACGTCATCAATAGTGGTGTAAGGGGCAAGCCGTGAGACAAAAATTTGTCGTTTAGGTGTAGGTGTGATCACCACCAATCTTGGGTTTGGCACCACAGACCTTGTACCTGTGATGGCAATACCCGGTAGTCCGGGTCGTATGTTTGTTGGTGGGATCGAAGTGGACGGGATATTAGGATTGTTGGCGGACTCGACGGACACGGACGCTACGGAAATTTCTGGCTGTGCGTTCTCCGAAGTGATCAATTCGGCTGCCGAATTTGCATCACCAGCAGCTGTCGTTGCCCTTGGAATAGCAAACGATATCGGCTGCTGCACAATTGGAGTAGTCGGAGTCGGTTGTTCGGCAACGGACGGCTGAGGGACAGTTGGGGCTTGCAGATCCCGCGGAGTGACCTTTTTTCGCCTAGGAGACTCATTCAGCAGTTGCAAACTGCTAAACAAAGACTTCATGGCTAGGAGCTGATCGTACTGCTTTTTAAAATGAGCGGAGAGAGGAGAGCGGTTGCAGCAGCTGCAATGAGAGAGAGAGAGCGCTACTGCACGGAAAGTATTGAGAGCGAGAGAGGAAGAACAGTTATTTATGTTTGGGTTATAGGGAGAGAGTTATGCTAAAGCACAGACTACAAGATGAGAGCGGGCTAAATTCAATGTGAGAACGTACTTACGAAAAGCAACAACAAAAACACAATGTTAACCGACGCAAAAAGGAATTATTATATTTTACACAGTAAATAGGCATGCACTCGCGATTCAGGATAGACTTTAAGTTAGCAAGTTAATTTGTTAGTTCGCTAAAGGTTTATTTTGGACAAACACCGGTTGTTTATACAAAATAAGTGAAAAATAAGCGGAGCGCAATGAAAAAACGCGTCTGAACACTACGAGAGAGATAGACGATTTGTGACTAGCGCGTTTAGCGTTACAAAAATACATACTTTAATGAAAAAAATGAAAAGAAAAAAAATAATTTTTTTTTAACTGCTCAAATTCTTCTTTGACTGAAACGAGAGCTGAATCAACCAAAACAGTAAAAAATCTGTGCTGAATAGATGGTCTAGTGTGAAGTTTGTTGAATCATCTTGACTTACGTATTCAAACAAAGAAAACAACAAATCAAATATATTTGATATATTTGAGCAGTTAAAAAAAAATTATTTTTTTTCTTTTCATTTTTTTCATTAAAGTATGTATTTTTGTAACGCTAAACGCGCTAGTCATAAATACAACAAAATTAAAAAAAAAAACCACAAATATTTGCTGTGTTTTGATTTTGTTCATTTTAGAAGAAAAAAAACTAAATGATTAAAATTATTACCAAGTCTAATGACTCCAAAGTAATAAATGGTTTATCTTTAAATTAAAATAAGTTATTATTATTATTAAAGAAAGCTATCTCCCTGGCACAAGAGAAAATAAACTTCTCCCCCCTTTAAACCGTTGGCTCTTATTTTGTTTTGTATAAAGGCAGTCACATCACTAGTTGTAGCGGGATCGTTAGGTGGGATAACCTAATCACCACAGGCTTGGTAACTGTGATGGCAATATCCGGTGGTCCGGAACGTATATTAATTGGTGTGATTGGAATGGCTGTAATAGCTAGAGTACTTGCGGACTCGATGGACACGGACGTTAAAGACGTTTCTGGCTGCACGTTCTCCGAGGTTATAAATTTGGCTACCGAATTTCAGATCACATCATTGCCCTTGGAGTAGCAACCGATATCAGCTTCTGCACATTTGAAGTGGTCGGAGTCAGTTCTTCAGCAATGGGTGGCTGAGGGACAGTTGGCACTTGCAGATTCCGCGGAGAGACCCTTTTGCGCCTTTGACACTCATTTAGCAGTGGCAAACTGCCAAATTGAGACTCCATGGCTAGGAGCCGATCGAACCTACGGTCAGCTCCCTAAAGCCCTTTCGCGTCTGCTTCTTAAACATGACCATGTCACTCTCGACCACCTGGCATGCCTCACAACAGTAATGCAATCCATTGCGTTTTGAAATGGCATCACTCAGGAGGCCTTAAAACCCAGCGCATTTAGCATGCACTACGCTATCGCAGAGCCAGCGGGGCATATTGGGCTGATCAGGGGTGATCTCCTTCTTGCATGTTTTTTTGTCATTTTCCACAGAGAATTTCATTTAAAATAATAATAAAAAAATAAAATAAAATAAATAAAATAAAACTAAAAAATGTTCAAAACAAATAGATATAAGACCATTGCTTAAAGCGGAATCAGTGAAAACTGAGTGGAGAGCGGTTTCAGTAACTGCTAATGAGAGCACGGAAACCTGGATCGCCCAGTGGGAAATCTTTAGGAATTATCAATGAATCTGATGGTAGTCTAATATGACTTAATCGATTTTAGAATAACGAAGTCAGTGGCCATTTCGAATTGATGGACACGACTGCAAACTGTTATTTGCATGACTTGGTACTTTAATTGTAAGCCTCGGTAATAGAATTTACTTGAGAGGCCAAAATTAGCACTAAACTTACTGGCTGGCGCTGACACTTTTTATTCGACTATTCGTACCCGATGTTATGTTTTTTTGCAATTAATTAATTTCCTTTGAAAATCGAAACCGTGCCATGACAGAAACAGCTGAGAAGGACAATCAACTAGTAATGCGATGATTTGCTGATTTGTAATACAGACATTTTGTTTTCTGACAAAAGCTTGGGAGACAGCCACCGATATTTTTTCATATTGCCTATTTTTTGTTTCTTGAGAATCTTTTCGAACACTGGTGAGGATTCCCACAGGATGGATAATTCTGATGGCTTGGATATGGCTGACAATCCCGTACTGGCCGCGGTCAACTCGCTTAGGGCTCTGCGAGAGCGGCAGATATAAGAACACAAGGGGCGAGAGGAGCAGGATAATAGGATTTGGCCGGCCGTGGCTCAGCGCATGACCAAATATGATGGTTCTGCAGCCACGCTATTGGATTGATCCCGTTAAGAAGCTATTGGAAAATCACGGAATGGCCGATGGAAAATTACTGGCACCGTTAGGGCCTGACCATATAAGGACGCTGGCGACTACAGCGGTTCCTTTTCGCATGCATGCGAACTAGTGAAGTGTGAAGATCAGGCCACGAGAGTAAAGACTCGTATATGGCAGAAAGAGTGTGTATCGGCAGTAACTAAAGCTTGGATACGCCATCAAAGAAATTGAGGTACTAACTATCATATATGTACCTGCTCTAGAGCTTCGAGAGCCTTGGAATAATTTTTATATGTCACCAGGAAAGCCTTGAAAGTAGATACCAAATGCTTTGTTTTCTAAACAATTCAATAGAGGATTACATTTTTTGACTTATGCTTATGAAATTTGTAAATTCAGAATTGTTCCTACCAAATTTGGATAGTCAGGATTTGGTCAGGTGTCTTGTAGGTGACAAGGCGGTGCTTACGGCTGACTCTTTTAAAGAAATAGTCTTCTTTGGACTTTTAATAGACATTAAGAATTCTCTAGCTAACACGCACAAATCCGCGAGTTTGGAACACGATGCCAAATCTGCGTCAATATCATCCATTTGCAACTGCAATCAGAACGCGCAATCTAATTGTTAATCTCAAATATTATAGCGATACTCCATTTGTAATAGATTGAACGAAGTTGTTGTTATTTTGTACTGCTTTCGCTGTTGTGTCAATATCACTTTGCTGAGCTACTGAGCTATATGCTTGTTAGTATGATTTATTTTCCATGTGAGGCGATTTTGGCGATTTGATGCGAGAGTTATCATAATAGCACCCAAATTGTCCCAGGTCACTGCGCCTACAAACGAACAAACGTTTACTTGCTGTGTATATTACTTCTTAAAGTGCGATAACGCCTGATTGCGATGTGCAATAGCACCTTCAGGCGTTATAGCATTTTTCTGAGTGCAGATCATTTCGCATAGTGATTTTTTCTGAGTGCAATAACGCCTGTTATTTTCAAAGCTCAAATAAAACGAATCGCACGATTTTTAAAATAAATATGTTGTATGTGTCGTTAAACTTTAATGCGTTTACGTTTTTAATAGTTAAAATAGTTAGAAATAAATACTAATCACATATTTAAATTACTTACAACGTGAATTCATTAATTCTAACGTAGCACCGATAATACATTTCAAGCACTACATTATCACACCTCAGGCGTTGTTGCATGTACCCCCAAATTGATTGTGCAATTCACAAAGGAAGAATGTGCCAATAAGGCACAAGCAACTGCATTTTGAGTAAAATTAGGTTAGGTTTACCCGGATGGCTCTCAGAGGTTCCACGCACTGGCCAGGATGGCCCTTAGTTATACGGATGGGGGTGGTTTTAACCGTCGCGAAAGTGCTTATGTCCTCTTATCTCCTTCTTTGCTTAAGTCCTCGAGAACATGCTGTCTCCACCGATCTCTTTTGATATAAGCATGCTTATAAGTTAACATCAGTCCCACTTCCTCATTCCTGATGTGTGAATCCAGAAGCTTTTTCAGTGATTTTAGAAAGGAGGTAAGGCTTAATCCTTGTGTCTCATATGGTTGCACTTTCCTGCCTTTAGAAGGAAGAAAACTCGGGAAGATTTTTATACAGGCTGTGTGTTGGAAACTGCCGAGCTTTTTCGGCCGCTCTGACTCCACATTTACGAAATTAAAATTGTCTCCGTTTTTAGTTTAATGTTTTCGTTTATTATATATTTGAGGGCGTGCCCGTGAGTTCGAGGTGGTTTTGATTTGTAACGAAAATAGGGCCTTATGACGAGGTGTGTGATACGCGATGCTGCGTTCGACGACGACTTATACAGAGTGGGGGTGAGTTACGCGACGCACTGCCATATAAGCAGTACGAGCGTTTTTATGACCGCGAAGGAGTCTATGACCCATTAGATTTTCTTTTTGGATTCCCGATATTTTCTGGCATAGGTAAAAAATTGAGGTTATTTTTTTGGGGAGAGAGATCTCGACTCCACCAAAGTAGATTGGTAATAGTAGATTGGTCGTAGTAGTAGATTGGTCCACTTTTTTGTTCTCGAGCGTGGGCAAGATGTGTGGTAGGCATACAGTTATTCTTTTTATAGGGCCTTTAAACACTTCTCTATGTCTTCCGCGGTTTTCATTAAGACGAAGTAACTGTCTTTTCAAACTTTTCCCAGTTAGTATTGCGGTGGATTCTGTATCTTCGGAGAGTGTTTGAATTCGCACTTGAACTGAATGCTGGCTCAACTGCACGCGATGGGTTGACAACCAACCGTCTTCCTCCTCCTCATGTAGCCCCTGGGCGGACTCTTCGATAGTCTCCAGACCCAAACTCTTCTCCACCTCACCTGCCTGCAGAGTGTGCGCATCTTTATCCTCGGGGTGACGCTTCTTGAGGCGCAGGTAAACTCTGCCCATGAACCACGCCATCTTCCCATATCTGGGATACAGCAAATCTTCCGCCTCCTCGTTTATCTGGAGGATCGCACTCTGGCCTCCCCCGATGGGTAGTGGGCTTCCAATGCGCAGCTTCCTTCAATTCGCCGTTGCCACATCCGGATTTGACGATGTAATAGCTTCAGTGCCCGGTCGCCTTGGATTGCAATGGTGAAGAGTTCTTTCACCTTTCGCATGCACGGGATAAGCTCCCTGTCCATAATCTCCAGTTTAGCCCCCTCCCACATCGCTTCCAATTGGCAAACCGTAAGCGTCAGCCACTTAAAAGTTGGGTTGTCTTTGCACTTCAGAATTTTAACGCCATTGAGCCTCCCAGCACCATCAAAGGTAGGCATGTTCTCGTCACTGCACCATTGGTCAAATGACCCCCTTTTTCTGTGCGAAATTAATAACGACTACAAAATCATGGCATTTAATTTAAAATCTCTAAGAATTTCATAAGTAAGAATATATTTGTTAAAACAAATGGAACTGAACCTATTAACGACCAAAAATTAAAATTAACACTCTAGCACCAGTTAATGCAGACATAATATATAGTATTCAGTCACTCATTTTCACCAGCCTAGATTATTTATTAATCACTTAAGTCTAATTCATTTTCTAAAGTTAAGTCGAAAAAGTCATCTCATTTTCATTATCCTCTTCATCTTTGTTTTGCTCGTCTTGTATGCGTTCACTTGAACATAATAGTAGAACGATTACAGCTGGAAGTGTCGAACGTTTCCGTTTTTGTGAGCGTCTTATCAGGAATGTTTTCAATATTATAGGATCGGAGGTATCGACAGCAATATTAAATACATCTAATAAGTTATTACTGCGGTTATTTTTGCAGGCGTCATGCAGACTATCGGATTCAAGCCACGTATTATTTTGTTTTATAAAGGCATTAATCTTTCTGAGAGACTTTTCCCACTTCTGAGCCGATTTGATGCAAAAAAAAAATGGATGGCTTGGCTAATTTGACTCTTAGTTTCATCCGAAATTTAATTAATTACAATTTTATTAAGCACATGTTTGAAAATGGCATTAAGTTTGTCTTTCTTTGTGCATTCGCCATATTTCAAACAAATAATTTTTGTATGCAGAGGTAATCTAAACGAGAGGGAACGTTGTGAATACCCGGTACTCAGTCAGTATATATATATGTGAGCTTGTTGTAATTTTACAAAAGGGACAAATTTAATTTTAGCCAAAAAAGGACAAAATTAAAGAAGTCAAACCTTTTGGGAGATTTTAATTATTTGATGTTTCCATATTTGTTTACGTAAATTTTTGACATCTGCCTTTTCTACATGTCTTTATCTACTTCCTACGTATACATACACAGCTGTGTGCGAGAGAGAGAGGGAATGAGCCTGCGCTGAAAGGCCACTGAAATTTCATTTGTTCCTTCTGACTATATTTATGATCCGATCTGATCCAAATTCAATCTGATAGATATAGTCATTTTCTATGATTCTGCGTTTTTGGTTTTCCCGTATCTTCAAAATTGTAGATTTTCATCTTTTGTGGGGGCAGAAGGGGGCGTGGCCAAATTTTAAAACAAACTCGTCTCGGTTTGATATCACAGGAGCTTGGATAGAAAGTTTGGTGGTTCTAGCTCTTATAGTCTCTGAGAACTAGACGTCAAAAAATTCGATCAGGCATATCGCCTACCCCTGTGTGTGAGAGAGAGCGAGAGGGAACGATGCATTTCGAAATGGTTTTCTTCATTGTGGCTATATTTATGATCTGATCTGATAGATATCGTCATTGTCTATGATTCTGCGTTTTTAGATTCCTCATATCTTTAAAATTGTGCATGCCACAGATTTTCGTCTTTTGAGTGGGCGGAAGGGGGCGGGGCGAAATTTTGAAATACACTTGTAACAGTGTGATATCAGAGGAGTCTGGATACAATCATCCGTTATTTTTCTCTAAACGCCATCAAGTCACCGCAGCAATAATCACACATCATCTGGAATTTCTTTATGCAGGCCCCCAATTCCTGCTTGCAACGGTCCGCCAGCGATACTGGCCTATAGGCCAGTATCAAATATCATCACAGCTGTATCAAATATCATCAACAAGTGCGTGCGCTGCCTTCGCACGTGACCCAAACTTTAGGAGCAAGTCATGGCCCCGCTACCAAATTGAGCGTGTGCAGCCAAGTCCGACGTTTCACGTTTGCGGTCCTTTTTATGCTAAATTGGAAGCTAGGAATCGTGCGCCAACGAAATGCTACTTGTCAATTTGTATATGCTTCGCAGCAAAGGCAACTCATATAGAGTTGGTAGAGGACTTGTCTCTGTCATCGTTCATCGCTGCATTGAAGAGATTCATCAGCATTCGAGGGAAGCCGCATACCATATGGACAGACAACGCCACAAATTTCGTTAGCGTTCGAAATGAGATGAAGGAGCTGCGCGACCTGTTCTTAAGTGAGCCTAAGCGTACTGAAATCGTTGGCAATGGGACTTAATTGGAAGTTCATTCCGCCCCGTTCACCGCACTTTGGAGGACTGTAGGAGGCCGCCGTCGTTGGAAACTCTGTTCTCTCATTTCATGAACATTGTACTATAATATGTCAAATATCTGCAATGCTTAATTCCAGACCGCTCTGCTCACTTACAGAAAACCCGAGTAACCTGAAAATACTCACGCCTGGTAATTTCATCTGGGGAAAATCCAATGCTACTATCGACGAGCTAGACATAACGCACCTGTCCATAGGTCGCCTCAGCCGTTGGCAGGGAATGTGTCACATGCAGCAATCATTTTGGAAGAAGTGGAGTACATCTTATCTTTCCATACTACAAGAGAGAGGGAAATGGCGATCACCCAAGCCAAATCTTCAGGTCGGCAGTCGGCACTCAGGTGGCCACTTGGTCGAGTCGACAGTTTCATATCAGGAGACGGCGGCATTGTGAAGGTAGCAGTTATTCACACACGAAATTATCTGCTCAAGAGAGCCATTGCCAAAATCGCCGTTATGCCAATCGAGACCAACTGGGTTGAAAGCTTGCATCCTTCAGGGAGGGAGCATGAACGCCTCTGAACATTTGTAACATTTATTATTTGAATTAAACTAGTTGAATCGACATTTCCGCTGTGGCCAAAAATTAATTTTCTGATAGATTTGTGGACTTAAAAATTCATTTTTAATATATTTATATATATATTTATAATAATTTTGGTTTTAGATAGGTACATTAATTAGGCGTCGTCTAAGGTATCGTTTGTAAGAATCGATGCATAAACGGACACAGATTTTTGTATTTTTTGTTAGAAAAATAACGGCTATATATGGACTAAAGGAATTTAACGGCAAAATTAAATTTTCAAATTAATTTATAAACATTTTCATTTTGAAAAGTCGAACGGAGCATCGGACTTTAACAAGTGAGGTGTCATTCGACGAGAATTTTTGAGTAAAAATACAACAATGCAAAATGGAACATTCTCCCCCGCCGGCCCACCGACCCCAACAGCTCAAATTTTCTAAATTTGTATCTGTACACTTTCACATTACACCTTTCTCCTGAACTATTTAATTTTTTCAAAGTCTTGGTATGCAATCCTTTTAGTTTTTGCAACACCTTTCGATTGATGTATCACTAGATATGGTCGGATGGTCACAGCATATTTTCATTATACCCGGTACTTGAAGAGTATAGGGGTTTATTAGATTTGTGGTGATAACGGTTGTGTGTAACAACCAGAAGGAATCGTTAAAATTTTAAAGATACGAGAAAACTAAAAACGCAGAATAATAGAAAATGGCAATAAATATTACAGTGTTGTATCTGGATCAGGTCGGATCATTATTATAGCCAGAAGGATCAAATGAAATTTCAGTGGCCACGCGACGCCTCTCGCACACATTTCCACGAGTCGTAGTAAATACGTATAGAGATGTAGAAATGTAGAAAAGACAGATGTAAAAACATATGTACACAAACATGGAAACAGATATATCTAATTTACCTCGTACATATACAAATCTCCGAAAGGGTTCGATTTCATTTTGTTTAAATTTTATTTATTGGCTAAAATTTGATTCGTCCCTTTTGCGAATGTATAATAAATTACATAAATCGTAGGCTCACATATATACTGATTGAGTACCGGGCATAAAGTAGAGCCGCGGCCTTAGCCGCGGCTCACAACGTTCTCGCTCGTTTTTTCGTGTATATATAGTATTTGCCTTCGCACACTCTTCTGGTGCGTTTCGTCACTACGTGGACTGTCGTCCACAGTGATAAAGATCATAAGATAGTTCTTGGTGATTTTATCTTGCCAGGAACTGTTTGGTCTTCGGTAAACGAGTCTAACAACCTGTCACAACATGACTTTATTGACGGCTTTCCTGGCCTATCCTTGTCTCAAGTTAACCATGTGAAAAATTCCTTGTGTCGATTGCTCGATATGTGCTAAATAACGGATCCGACCATAGCGCTGTTAACCCAAGTCCCTCCGCTCACTTGAAGACGCCCACCATCCTACATTCGAAATGTCGCTCGATATAGGACCAACTGGATTGGATCGGTCGGGTAGGCTACCTCAATGTTTCCGCTGCTTTCGTAAAGCCGAGTTTGCGAAGCTTAATAACCTCATTAGGGATTTTGATTGGTCCGCTTTGTATTTGTGCACTTATGTTACAATATGCACAAACATTTTCTATGATGCACTTGACTCACTTTTTGAGTCTTGTGTCCCACTTTCCTGTCCTATTAGATCTGGGAAGCCCCTTTGGTTTACCAAAGAGTTATCCAGTCTAAAAAACTTAAAATCAAGACTTTACAAAAAATTTCAAGAAGTTGGCTCTCCTTCTTCTCTCTCTCGCTATGTAATGGCTCGGTCAAACTTTACAGTTCTTAATTCCCAGTGCTATAAGAACTACATATATAGATGCAGGATACGTTTTTCTCAGGACCCTAAGCAGTTTTACAGCTTCGTAAACAGTAAGCGTAAAACGTCCGTTCATCCATCCTCGCTATCATTTCTTAATACGTCGGCAAATACTGATCAGGCAATTGCCGATCTTTTTGCCCAATACTTTCAAACAACCTATTCTCAGGAATGCTACTCCGGGCAGCCGTACCCATACGGTTTACCCAGGTCGAACGGCATCTTCAGTCCCTTGCTAAATGAAAGCTCTCTGCTTTTTGATCTCCGGAAAGTTAAGCCGGTGTTTTCAATGGGTACGGACGGAGTTCCCGGCTGTGTACTTAGATACTGCGCCGAGTCTCTGTGTGGACCGTTGCTTAAACTATTCAGCCTGTCCATTAACTCTTCATGCTTCCCCTCCATATGGAAGGAGTCGTTCATTATTCCTCTCCATAAGAAAGGTAGTAAGTCTGACGCGAAGAACTACAGAGGTATATCAAAGTTATCCGCAATTCCTAAAGTGTTTGAGAAAATTTTAACTCCGCACCTGCAGCATCTTTGCAGATCACTTATATCTCCAGCCCAGCATGGATTTATAAGGCGGAGATCAACAACCACGAATTTATTGGAGTTCACCTCCTTTATCATTAAAGGCTTCCAAGGTAATCTACAGACGGATGTCATTTACACAGATTTCAGTAAAACATTCGACTCTGTAAACCACTCTCTCCTAGCACAAAAACTTGACCTTTTAGGGTTTCCACCCAATCTCTTGAGATGGATTTCTAGCTACCTTTGTTCCAGGTCCCAAAGAGTCCTCTTCAAAAACTCCCTATCTTCACCAGTTATGGTTACTTCGGTCGTACCACAGGGCAGCCATCTAGGCCCCTACTCTTTACACTCTTTATAAATGACCTGCCTTCGGTATTAACATACTCTCGAGTACTTATGTATGCGGATGATGTTAAGCTGTGTGTCCAGTTCAAGGACAGCTTATCTCACTCCAGGTTGCAATCCGATCTTAATAACTTTCAGTCATGGTGTTGTGCAAATTTGTTATACCTTAATGCTTCGAAATGTAAAGTAATGACATTTCATCGCTCCAGCGCCTTTCTGGCTCCTTACACACTAGGCGGGGGTTCTCTCGAGAGAATTACCCTTACCTGAACACATTTCTACCATGGTAAATAAGGCCATGGGCGTGCTTGGGTTTATAAAGAGGAGGTCAAAGGAATTTGACGACCCCTATATAACAAAGACTCTCTATGTATCGCTTGTTCGTCCGATTTTAGAATATGGTTCTTGTGTATGGTGCCCTCAGTACAAAGTACACCAGGACCGTATAGAATCAGTACAGAAAAACTTTTAAATTTTCGCTCTACGCGTCCTTAACTGGGATGCAAGTGTGAGACTGCCGTCTTACTCTAGTAGATCGCTTTTAATAAAACTTCCATCTTTAGTTAACCGTAGAAAAATGCTTGGTGTGATTTTTGTGCACAACTTGATCAAGGGTGACGTAGATAGCCCTGACTTGTTGAGCCGCACTAACTTCACGATTCCTATTAGAATTACCAGAAATTATACCCCTCTGTTCCTTCCGATTTGTAGATCGAATTATTCCTTGCATGAACGTTTTAGAGTTTTATGCTCGGATTATAATTCCCTCTACCATATTATATCGGCAACTAATTCCCTTCCTCTTCTTAAATTACTAATACTCACATACCTTTCTCGTAGTTAGTAATTGTAGTTGTGGTGTACGATAGTTTTAATGCATGATTAACTCCTTTAGTAAGATTAGTTCTATTTTTCCTCGAATACTAGTCTAACATCTATCTTTCCTGCATGATCGCGATCGGTTCGGTTAACGAGTCGCGCGTTTTGCGGCAGCGCCCCTCGGTCGGTTGGGTGGGAGGAGGACTGCGTTTCGGCCTGGGATTCGCGCGTAACAGCGTTCGGCTCAACGTCCAAACAAAACGTTAGCACCAGTTGAGCGCTGGAAATCCATAGATTTCATAACCAAAATTATGTCGCACAGCCTTAAATTTTTTTGATAATGCAATATTACTTCCAAAAAGTTTCTGTGCACATATATGTCTGTCCACAAATCGCTCGTTGCAGAAGCTCCACCAAAATTCACAATTTCGGAAATTTCGTCTCTGACATGTTCTTTTTTCCTCTGCTATCTTCTGCGTTGTCCTTGAAAGCGTTGTTGCATCAGGTAGAAGGTTTTGCATGTTGACGTGTTCTCCATACTTAGCTCCAATATTGACAACAAATTGTGCAAGCTTTGCAAATCCAACGCCATTGATCGCGGAAAATGGTTGGCAGTCCTCAGTAATCCATCTTACGCAGGCGTCGATGGCGGCCTTTCTGTCTTCTGCCGAAACAAATTTGACATCAGTTTTCTTCTCCTTAAGGGCGATGCAACATTTATGTCGGCTCAAATTTGACGATTGTGTTGCCGATTTTTTCAACGGTTGGTTGCATGGCCGGCAGTAAAAGTAACTTTCGAAAACCGAATTCTTTGACCCCTTCGGCTCTATTCGGGCACCAGCTGTGCTTTTGTTTGTGCATGTATGTGTAATTTGGGTGAGTGAGTGAAAATGAGCCGAACGAGACGTTTGCCTGCACCTGCTGAGTTCAGTCAATGCAGAGTTTTCCCGAGTGATTATGTATGAGTGAAGCAATTGACACCCGAAAAATGAAACTAAAACGATCGAAGCGTTTGCAAGTAAACGCTGAATTTAGTCAACGCAGAGTATTTTTGAGTGATTATATAGGGCAATATTATTCTGTTGGGAATGCGGCCGCCGTGGTGTCAGGACCATCAACTGCTGCCGGAAGACTGAGTAAGGAAACGGGTCGGGTCTCTGTTCGACTGCGACACGGACGAAGACACGCACCCAAGTACAGGAGTCCGCCACCCATTAAGTATGGTAGGGGGGAGAATAGCAGCTCTGGTGACCATCGATGGGATCACAGCTACTCTTGACACTGGAGCAACACGATCATTTGCTAGCCAACGGATGGCTGGGGAGATCGGGACTGCCGAGAATCGATGAGAGGTGTGGACCCGGATCAGCCTGGTAGATGAAACACAGAAAGAGATCACTCAGGCTATAACAGTCAGGGTGCGCCTCGACCTAGAGAAGATCTACTAATCTACTTAATCTACTCGTTTTGCCAACAATAATAGACGATATTATCCTGGGCCTCGATTTCTTGTGGGGAACCCGAGTCAGGATCCACTGCGGGCGGGCGTATCTACAGCTGAAGCTACGCACACTGGTTTCTGTTGTATGGGGAGGGCGGCTATAAATACTTCTAGTTGAGGTAGAGGCTTGAAACTTAACACAAAATTTTTATACATTTATTGTTAAGCTAGTGAGGTTTTTCACCAGCTGTTGCGAATTCAATTTAAATAAAAAGTCAAAAGTTTAAATAATGAGAATAATTTATTGTATATGTAGAACAATTTTTGTTGGAGTAAGACCGATGGATATCAATTTATCCCAATGGCGACGAAGCTCAGTTACCGACTGAGTCAAGGTCAGGCGGGCCGAATTGCCTATGGTCGGTAACCTTTGCTGACACACTGGTCACCACAAGTCGGTCGACCGCAGTTCCAATGCCGCAGACCACTAATACCACTACCGGGCCTACAGGCAGTCTCACACGAATAAGGCCCAACAAACGACACCGAACAATAGATTCGCCTTCCACACAGGACCAGAGTCCAACGATAACCAGGGGAACTACGACACCGATGTACCTAGCCAGGGCCAGCTCCTAAGTACATAGCTTGGCACCGTTGCCCAAACCAACGCAGGGGGCTTTGGCACCGCCCGCTTCCAATAGCGCGTCAAACCAGGAGCCGCTCACATCGCTTCCAATAGCGCGTCAAACCAATGGTTTGACAACAAAGGTAAAACAACAAAACCAACAGGTATCGCCGGCAAGAAACCGAAAACACCGGATCAAAGCCCCGACAAGGCCCAACGCAAACGCAGGACTCCGGCACGACGAAGCTACGACTTAGAACCACTGGCAGACGCAGCAACAGCTTGGGAAAATAACTCATTCCGCACACCAGAAACGGACGCAGCACAAGAGATGAACCCCTTCCGGTGAATCAACGAGGATGACTACGACCGCGCAATTCTAGCCAGCACAGCCATGGATCTGAAGGAACTCTCACACTGGCAAATCGCCGAGCAAACAATCACCATGCGAGACGACAAGCCCGTGAAGCAGCGATACTTTCCGAAGAACCCAGCCATGCAGAAGATCATCGATGCGCAGGTAACAGAACTACTTCGAAACGATAGAATCGAGCCATCCAAGAGCCCCCACAGTGCACCCATCCACTAGTAGGAAAAGAAATCTGGAGAAATGCGAATGTGCGTGGACTATCGGCAAATAAATGCCCGATCCATACCAGATGCCTACCCACTGCCACGCATCAATCACATCCTGGAGAGACTCCGCAATGCATGCTACATTTCGACATTGAAGAACGGATACTGGCAGATCCCTGTAGCCGAAGGCAGCAGGGAAGCCACTGCATTCACCGGGCAGAATTCCGGGCAGAGGCCTCTTCCACTGGAATGTCATGCCATTCGGTCTCCACTCAGCACCGGCAACATTCCAACGAGCATTGGACGACATCATCGTCATCGGAGCCAGCCTGGAAGAACACATCGTGAACATGCGAGAAGTCTTCAGTTTAAAACATTCAAAATGACACCCAATCTTTTGATTATGTCAATATTCACACCAGTTATTTCTGCAGTAATTTCAACTTTTTCAAAGAATGTCCGTGATGAGTTTCCATCGTTTGTGTTTCCATATCCCTGTTTGGGACAATCCACCTTCAGTGATAGTTTTTCAACGAATTTTTCTTGAATAATTTGTTTCCTATGGTTTTGTTTTTCCTTAGCTGCCGTGCTGTTGTCAAAAGATTCTCCCTCTCGCGGAATGAGATATGCAAGTTTTAAAATCTTATTCTTGCATGCAATGGGGAAATACCATATTCCAAATTTTCCTCTTCAACTATGAAATCATCAAATTTTTAAAATCCTTTTGGGTTTTTTTGCAAAATGCACATTTCAATATAGTTTTATTATTAGTTAGTTCGTTAAGTACTTTACCATCAATCATTGTAAGAAAAAATTCGAAATTGACATCAATGGTTTTTTCTTCCTTGATTATTTTTACCGGCCTTATATTAGAAATCTGGTTCTTAATATCTTTTACTGTGGACTTTATTAGCTCCGAAGATTCTTTGGCGTATTTGAATAATATAGGGCGACAATAGTGAGCAGACGAAGGTCGCGGATTTTTGCAATATTCCGATGTATCCGATTTAAGCCACAGAGGAACAAGAGAAGCCATAAACATGTTAGAATCTGTTAAGGCTTTATCGTCTGTGGATATTGCTTGCTTATATTCACTTTACCCAGAAGATCCATCACAGCCCCATTTACTGAGCAATGTGAGATTTTGCGAAAGACTCTCAATGAGCCGTTTCGCAGTGTGTTCCATCAGGTCTTGAAGATGCGGGAAGCCAATCTCTGGCTTAATAGAAATAAATGCATTTTCTTCAGGAAAAGCCTGGCATATCTTGGACACATCATCAGTGAGCAGGGCGTCCACACAGATCCAAAGTCGTCGCAGTCCAAAGGTTGACACCACCCACCACGTTGAAGGAGCTACGAAGTTGCATCGGAATGGCTTTATGGTATCAACGTTTCGTCCCTAACTTCGCCACCATAGTCCAGCCGATGACCACCCTCCTGAAGAAATACTAGAAGTGGGTCTGGACTGAGGAGCGACAAAAGCATTCGAAACACTCAAGGAAAAACTGATACAAGCCCCCATGTAGGCGTGCGCCGATTTCAACGAGAGATTCGTACTGCAGACAGATGACAGCGCGTACGGCCTTGGAGCCGCATTAACCCAGCAAATAGCAGGAGGCTACCCAAGGCCGGCTACTCAAGGCCGAAGAAAATTACTCCACCACCGAAAAAGAGCGTTTGGCCATAGTCTGGGCCATCCGTGAACTTCGATGCTTCCTGGAGGGCTACCATTTTGATGTGGTAACGGATCAACACGCATTGTAATGGTTGAACTCCATAGATAATCCCACAGTTCGCGTCGCTCGCTGGGCATTAGAGCTCCAACAATACCAATTTGACATCCATTATCTACGAGGAAGCCAGAATGTCGTGGCCAACACCCTCTCACGACAGCCGGTGGAGACTCTACAACGCACCGAAGAAGAGGAGAACACCTGCCCGTGGCTCAGAAGACTACACAGACGGATCCAAGAACATCCCGGGAAACATCCGGAATTCATCGTGGAAAACGGTCAAATTTATAAGCAGGCAAGCAACAGATCGAGCGAATAGGGCCCCATCAAGTAGAAGTTATGTGACGCCAAGGATCAGTTGTATTAGTTGCCAGCAATACAAGGTGAGCCAAGTGAAACCAGCCGGACAGTTGCACACTCGCCAAGCGCAAAAACCACTCGACATCCTGTGTGCCAATTTCGTGGGCCCACTATCCCGGTCCAAGCATGGAAATACCATGCTCCTCGTCTTTTTCGACGCCTTTATAAAGTTGGTAGAGCTGGTCTCACTGCGAAAAGCTACAACAGCAATACTTGAGAAGGCGTTTTGAGAGCGAATATTGGGTCGATTTGGTATCCCCAGAAAATTTGTTTGCGACAACGGGACTCAGTTCACGAGCCGCTGTCGACAGTCCTGCAAACTTGCGGGCATGGAATTGGAACACACGGTGCCCTACACCTCGCAACAGAACCCGACCGAGCGGGCCAATAGGATGATCAAAACGATGATCGCTCAGTGCATCAGTAGGGGTCAGCGAAGTTGGAATGACCTGCTCCCCGAGTTCAGCCCGGCTCTCATCGTCCTCGGGCGCGAACCACGATTGCCAGGCGCCCTGTACGAGGAGACGACCCCCGTACTCGGCGAAACCACAGAGTCACCGCCAGACAAGGCCAAGCGACTGCCACGTAGAGAGAGCACTGCGCCCGCAAGCTTCACGTGGTACCAGCCATACGCCTTCAGAGGGCCACCACACGTTCCCACTAGAGAGGTTTCTATGTCCCATGCCGACGCGGCCGGTGACAGGTCTGTCACCACAGGCAGCCCCAGACGAATCCTGCAGCCGGAGCTACGAGACGCTCTGAAGCACTTGCTCACCGAGAACCAGAGACTCAAGGGGGAAGTGGCGCGTCTGAGGGAATTATGCCAAAAACTGGCGAAATCTCATGCCGACCATTTTCGAGACAGGGCCCCAGTGCCACCAGTCGTGCCGGAGGGGTCGTGCACCCTGACGATGCCGCGCCACCTTTACGAGCGGCGGGCCTGGCTCAACCCGAGACGATTGAAGTCTCCACCACACCCACCCCGACGGCCAAGTCACCAAGTGGCGCGGATGAGGGATGAGGGCACGACGCTCCAGTGGGGGCCGACCCACGCTGGGGACGCGGGCCTACGGAGAGTGGCAACGAGAGCAACGAGGAGGTGTTACTGGATGGACGCTTTTAAAAGACACGGAAGCGGGCGCCAATACGACACGACAAAACCACGCTCAACAAGCAATTCCACGAGAAGAATTACCATCAGCCGCAGTACTCGGAAGTCAGCTCAGACGACGACCGGGCGCCCCAAGTACGAACCAGCACCCCCTCGCTGGAGTCCAGGCCAGATGCAGATGCCATGGGAGGATCTGCAGTCACTAGACGTACCGCATCGGGAGTGGCTGGTCGAAGAATGGTTGGGGGCGCACCAGACCAGGATGCTTGCAGACAAGCCGATGAGGACCCAGCCAGAGCACAAGCCGAGGCCATGGTGGCCCCAGTGCAACCCGAACCCCGTGGGCACCTGCCGCCAGGCGCGTTCACCCGAAAACCATCGCAGGACTCGTTTTCGGGCATAGGTAGCCTATACCACTAGGCCAACGACAGACCCATGGGAGCGGTCGGTTCCCATTAGGAGACGACGACAGTACTTTTATACTGTCGCGACCAGAGTTCGGCATCGACCCAGGTTGGGCTTCCGCAGGACCCGAAGCCGAGCCCGAAGTTAACCGGCCACAGCCACCGTTGGCGAATCCCGACGGAGAAGGAGCAAGGCAAGACATCCCGGCACTAAAACTCAACGAAGTGATCGAAACTAGCGACGAGGAGACCAATGACAACTCAAAAGGCAGCCTACGTCCGGTCTAGCACCACCGAGCCGAAACCAACGCCGAGCTCAGGGCGTGGGGAGAGCGACACGCCACCGCCCGCGTACGGTTCCTGCTAGTCCCTTTTCTAGCCACATCACGGTCCCCAGTTCATGACAGGAAGCACTGCTCGACCTGACCATGGGTTCATCAGACACCCAACAAGAAGCAGGTAGCGTATCATTAGCCGCCGTAGAGCGGTAGATTAACGCTGAAGAGGTTTTCCAGGCTCTGTTCGCCGCCCGGCCAGCCGCTCCACCTGACCCAGCGGCCCCCACTCCGACACCCAACCCAGCCACCGATGACAACGACATGGCCGAGGAGCCAGAGGTCATCGACCTCGACAGCCCCTTAGAGCTAGGAGATGTTGAAGACGCCGGCCTGCTAACGCTGTTCGGGGAGCTACCCACACTCGGCGACCTGCAGGACGCGCACGTTTGGCCGGTGGCGCCAGAGGCGTGGCGGGTAGATATCTCGGGACTTAAACTTCCCCCCAACCTGATAAGAAGCATACGACGGCAGGAAGGCGAGGCAGGACCCCGCCGCCGGACACCAAAGTAGCACGATGGGCAACGATTCAGAATGTCGATCAACCGCGGGGGAAAGGTAATGGTTTCATCCCGCCCCCGAACTGAGGAAGGAGTGTGAATGAGTACCTCCTTCATAAGCAATGAAGGCTAGGCACAAGGAGTCTCGGGTTGTAGCCAGGAAGAGCCCCATCCAGAAATCACATGGCGAGAAGCAGCAGGCCCAGAACCTGCCATTTCTAGTTTATTATTTATCATTCACCCCTTGATTTTTTCTAGCTGTAAGATTTAGACATTTGCTATGTTTATGCTATGAATTTCATGAATTCTAGAATGCGTGAAGTCCCACGTAGACGAATACATGAAATCATATTAGCAGAATTGCCAGACGTGTAATTTGGCAAAAATTTGGAAGTAAAATCTTCCTCCTTCACTAGCGCAAGAGCTTAGTCACCTCGGCATCAGTCAGAAGGTATCTTTTTGATTCCACATACATTTTCTATTAATTTTCTTGTTTCGTCGACACTTATTTCAATTTTTCGCCGGGCGTTGCCACCTAATTTGTACACCATTTCCTGAATTCAAGCTGAATTCATAGTAAACTTTCGTTTGTCAACGAATACATGAAATGGTGCTTATGCACACGCTTTTTTCCCCATTGCATGAAATGATTTCATGAAATGGGCCTAGCATAAACACAGTAATAGGTATTACTTAGTTTTAATAGAAAATAATTAAATATAGTAGGTAAGGGAGAAAAGAGAGCTAGCTATCGTTCATGGGTACAACACCGAGTCACATTTTCCCCATTGAGTCATGGACACCAGCAGCCGGAATCACTGACGGAAAAAAAAGCAGCAGCCGGCATCACTGACCCAGAGGTTTCTAGCAGCGATGGCAGAGAAAGCGCTAGCAGCGACAGCAGAGAGAGCACTAGCAGCGACGGCAGAGAGAGCGCTAGCAACGACGGCAGAGTAAGAGCAGTGCCGACGAGCAACAGCCGAAGGTCCACAGAGGAGAGCAGGAACAACGAGTGACCAAGGACCCGAAGGTCTACAGCGGAGGGCAGCAGCAGCTACAGCAGAGAGAAAAGCAGAGAAAAGCCCAAATAAGGAGCGAGGAGCCGATCAGCAAAGCACCCCGAAAATAACAGCCGCAGTCGCCGAGAGAGTAGCACAGGCCCGAAAAACTAGCGAGAGGCAACGAGGACCGATCGCTGCTCTCTGTCCATAACTCAAGCAAGGGAGCCCTAAGCTGGGGCGACAGCACGGCACGAGGCAAAAGTGCGACCACAAAGCCGGCAGAGGCAGAGCGGCTGGATCGGTTTGGCTCGGGCCGCGAAGATGATGGCTTGGGAGTGATGAAAGAACTGAGTACACGTGTGCGCGTATGAAACAAAAGGCAGAAGACACGGCCGGAACAACTTAGCCAGGAACCAAGAACCAAGGACCCAAGGACTCAGTGAACGAGAACTGGTGAGATAGGAGGAAGGGATAAGCTGGCCTCACTCTCGTGGACAAGAGGGGAGAGAAAAAATGGTGCGGGAGGTAGGGCCCAGAAAATGATAGGAGTCAATAAAGTTTTTAAACCTTAAAATATCATTGTGACTTATAATTCTAATTGAATTTCTGGCGTGTATGGCGGAATATTTGACGTAGTACTAGTTTTCCCTCACAAAATCTGTTGAAATGTATAAAAATTGTATGTTTTCGATAGTATCTACTCATCCCTACTATTGTATTCTCTTACGGGCTCAGTTAGTTGGCTACAAGTCGCCGACATGAGCATTACCAATAAACCCACATTATATATGTTCTAAACACCAGTGAATTAATGAACAACAGGTTATGGATCCAGGCACTTTAAACAAAGCCATATGCCATTGAAATAAAAGTACATATAAAAAGACATTTGTGAAACACCAAATTGAACAAAAATACGGAGACGACGCTATCGTAAAAATGTATGTGCGTAAAGTCAATGCAAAAAAGAGCGAACGATCAGTAAACTGTGTGTGCGTATGTAAAACGGAGATCGGCAAAAGCTTATTTTCCATATTAATCTCGTATTTTCCATATTTAACATGTAGTTCTAGACATTATTCGATTATACATGTGTAGGAAACTTTTTCTTTTATAGAAGTGCGTTATTTACAAAGTGTGTAGTTGAAGAAACCAGATCATACAAATGGCAATTATAAATCTTGAAATAAAAGAGGAATAAGTTTTCAAAACGTGTGTATGTGTAGTAGCAGACATTTTTTGAAAAGAAAATTGGCAAAACGACGCCAGAAAGGAAACGTTAATTTCGAAAGAGAAAAATAATACAAATGGAAGCCCTTTAAAAAAAAAACGATTTATGGAAATACGAATACACGGACAGTCTGTAAAAACAGAAAATCAATCAACTCAAAGTGAGTGGGACACAAATGATAGTAAAGCAAAATCAGGCCTAATTTTGTCAATTGCAACTACAGAATTGAGACAAATAAAAAATTGTACCACGTCAAAAGAATTTCGGGAGAAACTCCAAAAAGAGTATCAATCAAAAGGTCCCGCGCGAAAGGCTCATTTATTGAAGTCGCTTATATTGCTAAAAATGCAAAACGGTGAAGACATGCGTAGCCATCTGCAAAAGTTTTTTCACATTCTTGAGAAAATACGTGAAATGGACATAGAAATAATGGATGATCTCGTAACAATATTGTTGTTGTACGAACAATTCAGAATCGCGATCGAAACTCAGGATAAATTACTTGAGCCAGAAACATTAAAAACAGAAATGATAGAAGAATATGAGGCGCGTAAACGAAAAGATGTTCAAATACTACAAGACAAAAAATACAAAAAAATACGTACAGGAATGTCAAAACAAAAATCAAAATGAAAAACTCAAGTGCTTCAATTGCGAAGAAATCGGCCACAAGCCCAGAGAGTGTAGATCGAAAATAAAATCTAAAGAAAACAAAAATGAATATTGAAATCGCAAAAAGCAACACAAAATCATTACAAGTATTTATTGAAGAAGGAAATGCTCGGGTCGAATTTCAAAGATGAGCAGAAACTGCTCGGGGGACCGTTAACGTTCAATATTGTAAATGGAATCAAAGACGGCACGAGTATGAATATTTCAGACTTTAATTATAATTGAATTCGCAAGTTTACTTTAAATTTAATAGATAACTCTTATCTTATTTAATTCGCAAGTTTACTTTAAATTTAATAGATAACTCTTATTATTAATTTACTGGGCAAGACGGAATGAAGCGCGGTCGGCTGCAACTGATCTAAGTAAGTCGGAAGGCAAACGAAGATTCTCATTATGATCGGCTGTGCAGTTCTACCGACATAGCCTCAAAAGTACTCTCTTTTCGATGGGCGGGCGATCGTAGGTCTCTGACTCTCTTTCGATAGAGCACCGTTGCACCGCTTTGCTTTGCAGTAACCCACTAGAAAACTGTCCATGCCGCCCCCAATACTGGGACCAGTATGAGAACCAAAGGATGTTACAAATGTTTGCTCTGTGAAAAGAGAAAGTGTTCGTTACGTTACATATGTATGTGATCAAAGGTTCTAAGGTGCAAAGGTAGAAACATTATTCGGAGGCCGTCGGAAACGGTAGACGACATAATTTAAATACTGATCGTTTATATTCTCCGGAAACTGTTTTAACCGGGGCGACTCTGAGTAAGCTGTCGGCTCCAGGGTGAACTTCTATGATCCTTCCTAGTTTACACTCGTTGGGAGCTAGTCGGTCATCTTTGATAATAACTGGATTATTGACTTTTATATTTTCGGTCTTATGTCTCCACTTTGGACGGGCTTGAAGGTAGTTCTTGTTTCAAACGCGTTTGCCAGGTTTGCAGAGCTCTGTCTGCACTAAGGAAGTTTGTACCGCAGTCGCTATACATGTGTTGACAATAGCCACGGCGAGCAATGAAACGTTGAAAAGCCATGAGAAAATGCTCGGTGGACAATCCTGTGACAGCCTCAAGATGAATCGCCTTTGTAGCCAAACAGATGAAAACGGCGATAAAAGCCTTGTAGCTCGTGCGTCCGCGGAATCTGGATGCTTGAATTTCGAACGCGCCGGTATAACGCGCCGAACGCCACTCCGGTGGCGATGAAGGCACGCGTGGTGGATTCACTCTATGTAGTGGAAGATCCGCCATCAATTGTGCCGAACTGTGGCAAGCGTTAGCTCGTTGCCACCGTGGAGAGCACTGCGATGTGCATGGCGCACGACGAGGTCTGTAAAATGATGATGATTGGGAATAATCATTGGATGTCGTTGGATTATGGGCATGTGTAGTGCATTTCTTAGCCGACCTCTAACTCGCAAGATTTGTTGGTCATCTATAAATGGGGACAATTGACTTAGCTTATGTGTACCAGACAGTTCCCCATTTGCTTTCAGCCACGATATCTCTGCGATGTAGACCTCCTGTTGAATGATGCGAACCAGATGTATCAAGGCGTTGGCCAGCTCTTGTACGCTAAGTGGTCCAGAAAGCTTGTCCTCTTTGGATTCACTGCCAACAGTGCACCCGAAAGTTTGACTCGTGGAATGGTAATCGGTTTTGTGGGAGTGACTCGGCTGCGTGCCGCCAGCAAATTGGTGTGAATCGTTCCGTCAGGTAGTTCTGCGCGAATGTACGCGCATGCTGCATACGCCAGTGTCGATCCGTCGCAAAACACATTAAGTTGTAACGATGCCAGCTCCTGGATGCTAAAGCGCAGCCATCTTGGTACTTGAAGATGCTCTATCTGTGGTAAGCTTTGGATCCATCGTTGCTTTTGATGCGGGCCATCCATGTGTCCTTGAGAATAGCTTTCGCTGTCATGATAAACGGCGTAATAAAACCTAAGGGATCGTAGAGGTGGGCGACTGTATAAGGTAAAGAACGTTTAGTATATACTTGACTGATTTCAAAATTGATTTTAAATCCAAAATAGTCTTTATGTGGATGCCAATAGAGACCTAGTGTTTTAACGGGGTCTTGGTATTCAAATTCTAACAAGGTTTTGCTAGATAAATGTTCTGGGGGAATGCCTTGTAAAAGCGACGCTTCATTCGCAGACCATTTTCGAAGCTCCATTCCTGCTGATCTTAAGGCTTCGATTAGTTGATTGCGAATTTCTATTGCTCTTTCGCGGGTGGAATCTCCGCTTTGTACGTCATCAACGTATATTTCATGTCGAAGGACCCTTGCAGCTAGTGGATATCTGTCGCATGCATCCTGCGCCAGTTGATGTATGACGCGAATTTCTGTGTAAGGTTCCAAAGGTCACTGTGTTAAGATAGTACTCAGCTACTTGATTGTGATCAACACGCCAGAAAATTCGTTGATATTGCGCATCCTCCACATTCATATCAATGCATCTGTACATCTTCTGAATGTCGGCAGCAAAAAAAAAACGATGGAGACGCCAAATTTAGGATTAAGCGATTTTCCATTAGAAGTGTTACAGGATCCGTCATATACTACTCTAACCTTAGTAGTAACACTTTCCTCCTTAAAGGTGGACTCGATTCCATGTTCCTTGTTGATGGTGCAATGCTGCTCCTCCCTGGTTGTTATCTTGGCGACCTGTCCGAGTGGAAAATACTCATCGATGACTTCTGTATATTTGGCTTGCAGCTCCGGCTGTCTTTGGAATCGCCGTTGGAGCATTTGAAACCGGTTTAATGCAATTTGACGTGATTTTCCCAAGACCTGAAATGCCGTTCGGCTGGCGGATGTGAGTTCGCTTAAAATGCCCCTTGCACAATTGCTCCTCTGGCGTAAGCTGTTTTGAGGAACAAAGATGCTCCATTTCGAAGAATTCCTGGACGAGATTCTCTATCTTGGTGTGGTGGCATCTAATGGTGACGGCATGTGAGGTTGTGGCCGTGGCTCGACCAAAGACTATCCAGCCAAGCTGCGTGCGCTGTGCGATTGGTTGGTCCTCATTTCCATGACGGATATCTGAGAGCAGGATTTGTGGGATTAAGTCCGCTTCCAGCAGAAGATGAATCCGTTGGGGTTTATAGAACATGGGATCGGCGATTTCTATTCGGTTCAGATGAGAGCATTGTTGCAATTTGATTGCTACTGTAATCGTGATGTTAGGGTTTTAAGTATAAACACAGTGTCTATGGTAGCACGAAACTGTGAAGTAAAAGAACTGATAATAAATTCTATTGTGTATGAACACCTGTTTGTTAATGTGTTACCAACGCCAGATATTTCTGCCGAAATTGGATGCCGCTTGAGGCCAAGAGCCTGCACTGTGTTCTCTGTAATGAGGGTTCCTTCCGAGCCTAACTCCACTAACGCACGTACCACAGCTGATTGGCCAGTGTGGCGGTTTTGGATTGTGACGAGGGCAGTGGCCAGAAGAACAGTGCTGGTCCCGCGATGAGTAGCCGTAGCGGCGAATAGTTGCGCCGAGTGTGTTTTCACAGACGAGCTAGTCACTGCAGAACGCCAACCGGAACTAGTGTTGGGAAAGACTGCTAGAGGTCGTGTCGCTCCCTGAGCATGATGTGGTGTCAGATCGGCCTGTTGAGCAGAGGGTGCTCTTACAGACGAGTCCAGTGTTGCAGACTGCCAGTGTTCACCGGAACGAGTGCTGTGAGATGTTGCGTGAGGCTGTGTAGCCGTATGAGCAGGATTTGGAAAGTGTAGGAGTTTGTGGTGTCTTTGTCTACACTGCAGGCAGTTCCGTTTACTGCTGCATTTTGGAAGTCCATGTGAATGGCTCAAACAGTTGAGGCTCGTCTTGGTCTGATCTACAATAGCTTTCCTTGCAAAGCAGTCCTTGGATAAAAAATCTGGGCAATGCCGAAGATTATGGTTGTCGCCACAGTGAGAGCAGCGAATCGGTTCGCCAGCTCCGGTTGTTGTGTGGAAACTGTTGCCCTTGTACGACACGTTGCCTGCGGACTTCTTTGGATGTTTTTGGTTGGCAGCTTGCGACATAGGTGGACGCTGTGTGGGGGGACATCGATTCTCGATCACAACTTCGCAAAGGTTGGAATTTCGGCAGAGCTACCGAGATGGAGCTCTCAGGCCTGCAGCGTTGAGGTTGGAAGTTTGGAGGTGAGATGATGAGTCATCCAGTGCCGAATATCTAGATTATCAAAAGCATTTAGACAAACATTTGCAACATTTAGCATATGTTTAAGATCTGCTCCTTTGCTAATTGTGGCAAATCGTACAAACCGTTCATATGATGAATGAATTGCAGCCGCTTGTTATCGTACCGCTTGACAACGAGACTCCAAGCTGTCTCATAGCTACTTCCCGCAAGTGCCATCTGCCGTATATCCTCGTCGCGATTCGAAGGAAGAGCTTGCTTAAGGAAATTAAACCTTTGAATGTCGGATAGTTTCTGATTTTCATGGATGAGCTGAACAAATGCATCCCGAAAGGCCGGCCAATCCACAAACTTGCCGGTAAATGTTGGTACCGGCAGCTTGGGCAATTGTACAGCTGACGCGGTTGTGTGGGCTGGTTCTGTATTTTGCTGTGGGGACAATACCCTTGGAAATGAGGTTTCGTAGGCCTCTGATATGGTGCTGAAGGCTGTTGTGTAATCCTCATCAAATTGAAAAGCCATGAGTGCTTGGACAGCGTAATATTAATAAACGTTGATGATTCTGCTCAAATTCACCCAAGAACCTCTGTAAATTTTGCACGCGTGTTTGAAAATACGCGTTAGTTTTCCGATCTGCGCTGTCTTTCTTGAAATTGCGCAGTGTTTGATTTATTCTGGAAATAAGATCGATTTGAATAACACTGAGATTCTCGATTTCAACCTGCTGATCGAGGGGTTGTGGAACCACTTCCAGCTGCTGTTCTTTCGCTTTTGGCATGTTGCTGATAGATATATAGCTCTCTCACCTTCTAATTGTACTCACTTTGACCACACACACATGCACACACAACTAAAAAACTCTTTCAATCGGGTTGCCAGACGTGATTTTCGCACAGACTGCTGTTCTATGCTTAGGGCGCCGCTTAAGAGAACCTTCTACTCGTTGATGTCGCCCAAGCGTAGCCAAGAAGCTCCTCTGACTTGAGTGTCGCTGTGTTCGTCCAATGCCGAGTGGCCCAAGTCCAGAGATGACGGGGAAGAGTTGAAGCAGAGCTATCGTCTTGTCTTCTTTGTCTCTGCCTTTGCGAGAGATAACGGCTGTTGTACACCGTTGGTTTTCGTTGGGTTTGCCGTTTTGCAGTTGCAGCCGGTAAACTATGTTGTTATATGTATGTATAAACGATGTAAGAGCATGCGAATTACGAATTAAACGCTGGTTTCCCCCCATGGGCCACCAAAAATGTTGTGAAATTCTCGGGTCGAATTTCAAAGATGAGCAGAAACTGCTCGGGGGACCTTTAACGTTCTATATTGTAAATGGAATCAAAGACGGCACGAGTATGAATATTTCAGACTTTAATTATAATTGAATTCGCAAGTTTACTTTAAATTTAATAGATAACTCTTATTATTAATTTACTGGGCAAGACGGGCTGAAGCGCGGTCGGCTGCAACAGATGTAGGTAAGTCGGAAGGCAAACGATGACTCTCATTATGATCGGTTGTGCAGTTCTACCGACATAGCCTCAAAAGCACTTTTTTCGATGCGTGGGCGATCGTAGGTCTCTGACTCTCTTTTTATAGAGCACCGTTGCACCGCTTTACTTTGCAGTAACCCACTAGAAAACTGTCCAGGTGTCTTGATTCAGGCGCGAAATCGCATATGTGCGCTCAAAAGGAACAATTTTAAAACCTCATAAATGAATCGCAAAGCTTAAAACTCGCAAATAATAAAACGGCTCCAATAATAGGCAACGGGGAAATACTTCTTGATACCACGGTTGCGACGGCAAGTCTAGGTGAAACACTTTATGTTTCCGAGCTAAGTTCAAATTTGATAGTGTCAAAAATCACAGATCACGGTTTTGAAGTCATTTTTCGTCGTACTGGTGCGGTAATAACCGATCCAAAGACTGGAAATAAAATTGCAACGGCAAATCGAAAATCAAATCTTTATTATATAAATCAACCAAAGCAATACGGAAATTTTTCACAAAAAGAAACAAAAAAATTAAATGAGTTACAAAAGTGTCATGAAATTATAGGTCACATTAATGAGACAAATCTAAAAAGTATGATTCGAAACAAAACAGTTCTACACTTGGTGTCCGTCAGTCGACGTAAAAACATATAACCCATCAAAAAACAAAGTTAAAGTATCTGGTCAATTCGCCACAAGGCGATTAAATACAAAAAAAAAAAAAGTTCTAGGCATAAAAGCTGACACAAATAAAAATATAGAAAAATGCCAAAATTTGTATTCAGGGGAAGCAATTCGAAAAGCCGTTTCGAGCTAAAAATCCGATGAACCACTCGAACAAGTACTTTCAGACGTTTGTGGACCAATGCGGGTCCATTCAAGGTATTTCGTAGCATTTATCGATGACAAAACGAAGTGGTGCGAAATATATATTTTGAAACAGAAAAATTAGGTTATAGAAAAGTTTAAAGCAAACAGGCCGAAAATTCAAAAGATTGCGCCCAGACAATGGAAAGGAATATGTCAACAAATATGTCACAAACTTTATTAAAGGCGAAGATATAAAACATGAACTAACTATTGACTATAAACCACAGCAACATGGAACAGCGGAACGCAAAAACCGAACGTTAGTCAAGACCGCATGCTGTATGATGCTTTAGGGAGGCTAAGCTTCAAATTTTCGGGCTGAAGCAACTGTCCGGAAATCGAAGAATGAAAAGATGCTATGCTCCAGGAGTACCAAGCACTAAAAAAGAATGAAACGTGGATTTTGGTACAAAGGCCGTCCCAGAAATGGCCGACCTAGCACAGTATTGTTGGAAAATGGTCACAAAAGATATTAAAAAGAGAAAGTACAGACTATTAAAAGCTTAAGTTTGAAGTTTGGTGCCTTTACCTTGCACAGTTTTTTTTGTTGATTTTAATAGAGAACGCTTGTTATTGATTTGCAAACATGAAAAAAATTGGTCATCGTTATGTGATACAATACTTTCATATAAAAGGTCTTAGTCCAACCAATATTAAAAAGGAGCTGGATTCTACCTTCCGTAATTCTGCTCCCTCGTTTACAACAATAAAATATTGGGTAGCTGAGCTTAAGCGAGGTCGTTTCAGCTGCGAAGATGAACATCGTAATGGGCGTCCAAATGAGGTGACCACTTCAGAAATGGTGGCCAAAATTAAGACATGTGTATTGAGTGACCGGTGATTGAAAGTTCGTGAGTCGGCTGAATGTATAGGCACTTCAAAAAGTGCTGTACATTGCATATTGACCGAAAAATTGGACATGAAAAAGTTATGCGCAAGATGGGTGCCGCGTTTGATGACTTCAGAAGAAAAACAGCCGTTTCACACCTCTGCCGTTGCAATGGCTAAAATTAATGAATTCAAATTTGAATTGCTACCTCACGCCCCTAATTCGCCAGACTTAGCTCCCTCTGATTATTTCTTATTTCCAAACTTGAAAAAATGTCTCGGAGGAAAACGATTTGGCAACAACGAAAAGGTGGAGTCTGAGGTTAACCCTCTAAGCCTACTTTCAAGAATAATGAAAGAAACGAATTCAAATAATGTTTTCTAAAGTGAATTGGGGCTCTTGAACTTAAATATGTACTCAGAAAAAGTGCAAAAGCTTTCGTTTACCTGTAAGGTGAGAAAAAGTGAATAAGTGTCTCAAGACACTCTTGGGGCTCCGAGAGTAAAAAAATTTTATTTTCAAATTACGAAGTTCAGTTTTATTTATTTTTATGATACTCTGAAAAACAATTTTTTTTTTATGTGCAACACAAATGCAGTATACACTTCACTCTGTCTGAGAGGATGATGACTGTGATATCCGCCCTGATAGAGAGGATGGAGACTGGGTTGTCCTTCCTTGTGAAGATCGATTGATTGGACGACCTGAAAAGTTTTTGGTTTGAAATGTCACCAGACCTTCAGCAATCGATTCGCGAAATTCCGGGAGTTCAAGCAATTTGCCCATGTTCTCTCTTTCTTTTTCTATACGCCTATGTAAAACATAAGCGATTGTTGCTGCCATATCAATCAAGTGGTAAAAAATTCGAGTGGCAGCATCCCGAGTTTTAGCTCTGATATGTTAACGGCCCATAAGTCCATCCATTAGGTCTACGCCACCCATGTGAGCGTTATATCGCGAATAATTTGTGGGCAATCAACTTCGATGTTTCGCTTAGATTTCCTGTCGTAACGAGCAGTCTTTGCTATTCCTTCATGCGAATTAGCCCTTTCAAATGGCTGAACAACCACATAAGTCGACAAAAAGCGAACTGCCTTGTTGTTTTTCCACAGCACATTACTTATTTCGACTCCATATGAGGAGCCTACGTACTCGGTCGAAAAACCCCTTGGTTTGTTTTTGATAGTTCTATCGTTTGGAAGCATGAATTAGGGATACGATTTACACGCACTGTACCAAGGCTATAAATACCTTTCGCACGCAGATAGACCATCAAAGGCAGCGACGTATAAAAATTATCAAAGTAAATAATGTGGTGCTTGAAAGTTTGTACGGTTTTTGTTAAACGTACAACAATGTTGGCCGAAGCACCAAGATCTGGGTGACCAGGCAAGATCACGTTATCACCTGCTCCGCTGTATATCTCAAAGCGGTATGCATAGCCAAAAGAATCGCACAAAACAAATAGCTTTATACCCCACTTGTGTGGCTTATTGGGCATATATTGCCTCAAGTGGTGCTTCATTTTGGTGCTGCACATTTGCTCGTCAACACAAAGGTGGGCTTGCTTTGGAACGGAGTCAAACCTTTGGTTAAGACAGTCGACAAGTTTTCGCGTGCGGAACAGTGGATCGTATCCTGGCTCACCCTTTTTGATCCGCTTGCTCTCATTCCGCAGTGAGAAGTACTGTTTAATTCCCTCGAATTTTGTTCGGGTCATGCAGGTTTGTATAGGTCCAAACGCGTCTTTTGCCCAGTGGCTTTTCAGATTTGGATAGCGATAAATGGACATATACATCAAAATACCGATGTAACGGTGGATATCATTACTGTTCATTTTAACTTATTTTATGTATTATTCGACAAAAGAAGATAGCTTGGAGCCCCAAAAGAGCCTCCACACACCTATCACTATTTCTCAGCTACTACACACATCTTTATTATATTTGAGTGCCTGTAACTTGATTTTAAAAGCTAATAAACATACCTTTCACGAAAAAAAATAATGAGCTCGATTCGTTTTATATATATCCTTTTATCACCACAAGAAAACATAAAATGCATCAGCTCAAAATTTACGCGCGAAATAACACATGTTCTGTGCACATGAAAAAACAAATCATAGCTTAAAGCTTTTGAGAGCTTTCAAAGCTTCTGCACGTGATTTCGTGTTTGTTATTAACAGAAAAACAATATTCAAATGACGTAAAAGCTCTTAGTTTTTTAGATAATGACAATAATATGATAAGTGTCTCAAGACACCCTTACGTGTTAGAGGGTTAATGCCTATTTTAAAGAACTTTATATCGAAGCTATTGAACATCGCTGGGAGAAGTGTATCGACCTAAAAGAATCCTATGTTGAAAAACAAAAAAAAAAGTATGATTTTTGTGTTTTAGTAGTTAGGTTGGCTATTTCTGGGACGGCACTCGTAGATGGACCAAAGATTGCTGAAATTATAAAAACGAAATGGGTACTACGGACAAAACGCAAATCTGATGGAACCATTAAACGGCGAAAGGCAAGGCTTGTCGCAAAAGGTTTCGCTCAAGCACCAAGTATGAGCTATAATGAAACTTTCGCCCCAGTTGCACGCATGAGCTTCATCTGCTCATGGCTTTATCTGTCGAATTCAATATGCAGATACAGCAACTGGACGAAGATGTCTTCATAGAGATACCGAAAGAATTTGAAAGAATCTTGGATAAAGAGGAAAGCAGCAAAAACACGTCGCAAAAGGTATGCAAAATAAAAAAGGCGTTATATGGTCTCAAGCAGTCCGGAAGGCAATGGTACCGGAAACTAGATGAAAAACTACAAGATTTGGGTATGCATCCACTAGGCGCTGACCCATGTGTATACACCATACATAAAAATTAAATACTGGTAATTATAGTGATCTACTTTGACGACCTAATGATTGCATCCAACGATCCAACAGCACTCGGTGCACTGACGGATGAGCTAGCTAACATTTTCGACATGAAAGATTTGGGACTTCTAAAGTATTGCCTTGGCATAGAGTTTGAACAGGATCTGGAGAAGAAGGAGATAAAAATGCATCAACGCAAATATGCAAAAGTGGTAATCAGACGTTACGGTATGGAAAACTCTAACACAGTTACAACACCTTTAGCATCACACCAAAAATTGACAAAGGACAGAAGAAGAAACATTCAAAAAGGAAAATGTACCATATCAGAGTCTTATAAATTCTCTGATGTATCTGGCAGTTTGCACTCGGCCAAATTTGTCTCATGCAGTGAGTTTATTAAATCAATTTAATTCAAATTTTTCTTATCAGCATTGGACGGCGGCAAAGAGGGTTCTTCGATATCTAAAGGCAAGCGACGACCAAGTACTGGTATTCAAGAAAAACGGCAAGAACCTTTTCGGCTATACTGACGCCAACTGGGGTTCCAACATCGACGATCGAAGATCATACACAGGCTACCCATTTATGTTTTCCAACACAGCACATAATGAATGTATTTTGGGTATAATATATTATATTATATATTTATATATATATTAAAGTATAATTTTTGATTCTTGAAAGACGAACTGTTTAACATAAAATATGAGGAGAAGTGTTGAAATATATCAAATTGTAAATTATCGATAGTATCTACTCATCCCTACTCTCGTATTCTCTTATAGCCTATTCCCACAGGCGACCATCCACCATCCATTTCGGGGATGGTCCGTAAGGTTTTGCTGTTCCGAAATTTCCCAGTTAGTTCCACCATCCATTTTAAATGTTCCCAAACCGCACATTTGTATACGATATTTAGCCGATGTTTCCAAATGAAACTCTGAAAAATTGGCATTCACAGCGAAAAATTGGAATTCACTGTGAAAATGTAAACAATAAATGATAAGAATAACTGATATTCTCCAGCAAACGGCGAGGAACCAGAAAGTTTTCAATAGCAGATGCTCAATTTTCAATCAAGAGAAGAAGGCGAATAAATAAGAAGAAACAATTGTAGTTTTACAAATGTTTTTATTATGTTAAGCAATGTTTTGCTTTTTCCTGGTACCGACACTCCGCAAATTTCATTGGAATTCCGCTGATATCCTGCAAATGGTGTGGAGTGTTAACTACTCCCCCTCTCAAAGAGCGGTCGTCCTCACTGCTCTAAACCCTTTCATCATCTCCTTGAATTGTCTCGCACCCCTCTTTCTTTTGAGGTGGAATCTGAGATAGATTATTCCCGCCAGTGCTCCGCACAGACCCATGCCCATCCGAACGCGAGGAGCGGACTGAGCCTGGACATGGTCGCCTGCTCAACCTCCTTGATGTAGCTGAGGTTGTCGTCGCTGATCTGGTGTAAGAATGGTAGGCTCAGGATCGTCCAGTGCCCGGTGATGTTTAGAGCGGGTACCGATGCGATGCCGGGAAATCGCTGTTGGATATTATTGCGATTCCGGAATCTGGAGCCATTGATAGTTGTGAAGTCTTTGAAGGTGACCAGCTGCGTTCCGGCGGCCGTGACCACCGTGTCTGAGTCACAGCTGATCTTTGCCGGCCTGTTATTGATGATTATCATGCCGTCGTCGACGAGGGTGATGGGCTCCAGATGGCTCGGTTGCGAAAGGTAATGAGCGGTGCCTCCAGAGTGTAATCCCTGGACGCAGGAACTTCTTATTTCCTTCTTTCAGAATTTGGTGGTAGTTTTGGGGGCGCAGCTCGTGACGGCCTACACCTGGCTTCCGCACTCAGCTACAATGTTCCTCGTCAGCTGCAATATCGTTCCGTCGTGCTCAACTGTGAATATCATGACCTTTTTACACGCTATGCTAACTCTAGGGTATTCTATTATAAAGTGGATAATGTTATTTGATTGTAGGATCTTATTTATTTATTTTATTTTACAAAGTTAGACGGAATATATAATACTAAATCTAAGACATTAGGGGGATGCCTAGAGTACTAATGACGAGACCTTCGACTCTATGGTATGTTTTTATAATACGTATTAAGTTGCAGAGATTTAGAAACATATAGATTTTGTTGATGTTTTGTGGTTTAGGAGACGACAGGGTTTCAATGGGGATGTGCCCTGAAATATTCGGGCCCTGATATTATTATACCTTTGGCAATCGAAGAGGATGTGCTTAGGTGTAATGTTCGTGCCACAACGACATAAGGTGTTCGTGAGAAAGCAATGTGTGTCCTATACGAAGCCGAATGTATACTGTCCATTTTGATTTTGGAGTATTTGGTGGTATTTTTAGAGCAGTGCAGTTCATGCTGAAGGTCTAGTACCAGTGGTAGAAGGTGGACCAGTTTTACATTTTTAAAAAGGTTAGTATTTCGGAAACTTTTTGGTTCAGAGAAGTGTCGTCCAACGGGGCCATCGAAATAAAAGGTGCCGATACTGCGTAAGGGTTGCGAGATCGGCGTTTTCGTTTCCGGCGTTTCCCGCATGGCTGGGGCTCCAGAAAAGAACTGTTTTCCCATTGCTTTTTATTAGGAAGTTTCTGAACCATAGTTCACGTTTTTGCAGTTAAGGTTTTTTACCGCTTCGATGGTAGATAGACTGTTGGTGCGGATGACACAATGGCCACCAGAGGACTGTGCGAATTTACAGACATTCAAAATTGCAAGTGCTTCAGATTGAAAAACTGTCTTTCGGTCAATAGTCCGCAGGAGCTGATATTGTTGTCACAGTCGACAGCAGCGAATGCTGCCTTGCCGCTGCATAGCAAGCTGTCAGTGAAAAGCCATTTACAGTTTTTGTATAAATGTTTTTCTTCAATGAAGTGTTGTTTATAAACAGTGGGGCTTGTGTCGGTTCTTTTGTGCATGTGAAGTCGGGTGTTGGTGTAGGAGCTGTGTAGTTATCATGGCGGATAGCAGTTGACCCTCTGCAATAGAGGGATGCCGGCAGAGTTTATTTATCTGGCCAGAACAGCAACCTTGCGGATTGTGGATACAATTTTGTATAATCTTTTGGACTTGATAGCACGGAGTAGGTTGGTTGAGCGTTTAAGTTTCGGGATGAGCTTATAAGTGGCCTCGGTAAGTCTTTCTATGACTGACGGAAATCCAGCTTCCGTTAAGATGCACTTGGCGGAGGATATTGACGACGTACTGCAGTGTGGTATGGGGACTGCATTCTTTTTAAGTTTTCTTTGGCACACCATCCATAAACAGATCCATAGTCAATCTTTGACAATATCAAGGCCCGAGTAATGCTTATAGCCTATTCCCACAGACGACCAACCACCATCCATTTCGGGGATGGTCCGTAAGGTCTTGCCGTTCCGAAATTTCCCAGTTAGTTCCACCATCCATTTTGGATGTTCCTAAGCCGCACGTTTCTATGCGATATTTATCCGATGTTTTCAAATACAATTTTGAAAAATGGGCATTCACAGCGAAGAAATGGAATTCGCTGTAAAAATTTACTTCAGCAAATGGTGAGGCACCAGGAGGTTTTCAATAGCAGATGCTCAATTTTCAATCAGAAATGCTCCAAAGAAGCAATTGTAGTTTTATAAACGTTTTTATTTTTTTAAGCAATGTTTTGCTTATGACTGATACCGACACTGGAGAGCCCATCTTCACTTACGTAAAACTATATCTGAAGAAAATGTTAATGCAATACATTTGGAAGACTATGACAAAGACAAGAAGTGCCGTAACGCTTCTAAAAAATTTAAAACATAGTCTTGTACATGCAATTCTGCTTGGATTTTAATTTAATAACAGCTGTAAGGAAGCGATCCAGGCTGGGGCACAACTTTCAGTCTCACCAGGGTCGAAATTACAGCAAAATTTATAATTTGCCGGGACTCCGAGTTTTGGGTTGAGAATAGGGCGGGAATTTGGTGTCTCGGCACGATGACCGAGAGGGAAAACGCAAAGAGTGGTTCCCAATTTCGATGGCCCTATGATCGCCATGGACTGGGCACACGTAGGGGTCACAATTTCACAGAGATACCAATTGTTGGACCTTCGGGGCATCCGTTGGTCTACGTGCTACGGCGGGGGAGGAGTTCATATGGACCCCAATCAACGCATCCAAAAGGTCGAGGCTGTCGCCGGACAATACCTTCAGGAACGCACTATTCAACACTGCAATGACGCCAACTAGAATCCCCGAATTTTCGAAGCAATCGCCGGACGACAGTTCTAGGGTTCTGTTGAGGCTTACACTACGGTACGGGAGATGGGTAAGGAACACGCGGGGAGGCTAGTTAGCATCTGCAAAGACCAAGACAAGCGTCGGACGGCACCTTGGGGCCCGCGCGTCTAAGTACTACCATGGCGGAAAGGGGTGGGGAACATTCAGAGGCACCAATCGATATCGCGAAATAGTCGAGGTAGTCACCGGACGACACATTGGAAATCTACTGGTCTACACACTACGTTTAAAAGGAAGGAGAAAATAGTGGTATAGGGCATGTTCATTCAATGGTGGTACTCCAAAACACCCCACGGTCCCAGAAGATTTAACACGGACGATTTGCGTGCGAAATTAATTCATTTTATTCTATTTTGACTTGTTTATATTCTTTGCCCTGCCTGCCACACCGCTCATCTACCCCTTACACATGCCGTGAGGCTCGCTTACCCCTGCTACTCGTTTCTCCTCAAAACAAGTGCTCCGTCGTTGTTAAGGGCGATCCTTATCCTGCCGCCTGGAGAAGAGGAAAGGAGTCGATGTTGCTTTCTAGGATCTTCCTGGCCCGTTCTCCGATTTCAGCTCCTTTCTGGCACTTTCGAGTTCGCGCGACGTTCTTTCTTTTCTCTCCGTTTACTTTGATTCCTCTAGTCACTTTCCCGTCTACACGTCCATTCACTTTCTACAGCCGGTCTCCAGCCTCTGATTGGCTCGTGTTCTGCCGGCGTTTTTTTGATTCTCCTCTACTCCCTCCTGTCGATTCTCTCGACTCAGCGTCGGCGTCGGCGACTTCACACTCGTGGCGTAGGGCTTTCCACCCTCCCTGGTTACGTACGTGCGTGGGCTTTCGCTCTCCTCTGTCTTCGTCGTTGATCTCGCCGTTGGTCCTCGCTCTCTCGTTGTCAGCGGCGTCGGTGTCTGGGTTTTCGCTCTGCTCTTTCGCCGTTGGTACCATCGTTGGGCCCCGCTCTCTCGTTGTCGGCGACGTGGGTGTCTGGGTTTTCGCTCTCCTCTTTCGCCATTGATACCGTCGTTGGGCCTCGCTCTCTCGCTGTCGGCGGTATCGATGTCTGAGTTTTCGTTCTCTTCTTTCGCTGTTGATACCGTCGTTGGGCTTCGCTCTCTCTGGACCGTGCTCCTCGTGATTCTAGTCCCTTTTAAGATCACGAAACACTCATGTTCTTATTGGCTCTTCAGGCCGTATAATTAACAAAACTAATTGATCCAGGGTAATATCTGTACTTTCATGCTATATGTCCTACAACTATTTAACGAAATGTCAATACTTAATGCTAAAGAAATAAAACGAAGATAATAAAGAAATTAAGCAAACGGAAAAATGAAATAAAAGGAAATTAAGTGCCCGTAGTCCTCTGGGAGCGTATTCTCCACCTCCTCGCTGACGGGTAGCCTTCTTTGGTGGGAGAGCGGAAGGCCGCCTCCCCTGTCCGGAAAAGTTGTGAGGGAGCGTACGCTTCTTCACACGCCCTCCTCACTTCGGTGGGTCCGAAGAGTGACAGTGACCAGGCGGTGCTAGATATTTTGATGCGGAAGCTGCGTCCGGCGTGGATCTCCAGCCGGCAGATGCCACATCGTATTCTGGAATTACTTAAATGCGCCGTGATGTTAGAAATCAAGTCCGGGGGCAGACTTCAATCCGGCGCGTTAGTCCGCCATTCTATCGGAGCCTCTGCCCATCATGTACCCCGACTATTCCCGGGTGGATCCGGTACAATTGCAATCACAGTATGTCGGCTGCTTCCTCAAGGCCGAGTGGAAGGCTGCACTCCGAGCCGAGCACCTCCGACTCATCGATGGGTGGAAGAGGGGGTGGCACGGGGTTGGACCCATTGGTTACGGGTGGCTGTGAGATGACGCTGGGTGCTTGTGGGCGCACTACCGCCCCTTGTTGCTCTCCTTGGGGAGCGTAGCTCAGGCTCATCAGCGACCACTGATCGCTGTCGAAACCGAAACGAGGACGCGCGACACTCTCTCCTTGCTCGCTGGCTTCTGACACGTCGGAATAGTGCGGTGCTGCCTCAAGAGGCCTAATGGCTGACTCACCGTTCGAACGGGCTTCGACTCGGTTCAGACCCACTAAGTCCTAATCGGCTTACAGATCAGCTTCCCAGACTGCTGGCAGGTATATGGTGCTTCAACTGGCGCTCGAGATCCGAGCCCAAAGCGAAGGAAGCTACGGTTCCGAGGCTGCGCAGTACAATTTCCCATTCATCTGTGTCTGTGGTGATGTTATCATCGTCCACGTCTGAGCCATAGATAATCCGGCGGTGGTTTGCGGTATTTGCGAAGCGTTCGGCTGTCGGCATGCCCTCTGATAATCCTGGCATGGGGACGACCTGGGGCTGTTGGTCCTTGCACGAACTGGATGCGTTGATCCAGCGGAAGCTGGTCATACGGGGTGGTGGTCAGCTGCTGGGTTCTGAAGAGGACGGCCTGACGCGATTTTGAAGGTCCATCAAGGTCGAAGTCTTGCCTGGTCGGCGGGGCAAAGTTTTGCGCTGCGGTAGATGACCCGACTGTTGGCTGCTGGCTTCCTCTAGGGTGCTCCATCGTGCCACCATATACCCCTAGGGAATGGGCCAGGCTTCCGTCGTTCGGCAGCTTCATCGTTGTCGCGTCTGTAGATCCTAGTAATTAGTACCTGACTGCCTTATCTACGGGAAATAATACCCCCTTTTACTGCTTGAGCGGTGCGTGTGAGAAAGTTGTACAATGGAAGACTTCATTAATCCCATAGGGGGATGTATACATAGCTTACGACTTTTGAGTTTTGCCCCTTGCGGGACAAGGACGTTATGACGGCGCCGCCATAAGTGGCCCTCGGGAAATCGGTCGTTCATTCCTGTTCCTTCGGCATCATTTGGGCTTCGTCGTCGTCGTCTGTTCCATGGTAGGCTTTCGAATTCGCTAAGCTCGGTTTTCCTTTGTCGGCCTGGTGTATCTACAGCTTGACTATATTAGGGGATAAGAATTTGACTACCCTGTAGGGCCCTTCGTATTTAGGGGCACGCTTCGCCGCGAATCCCTCAGCCGCTTTTGATAGGTGGTGCTGACGCAGGAGAACCAATGTTCCAAGTTCTGGTCGCCATTCGCGTCTGAGTAGATCGCATGTCCTCTTCTGTGCCTGGGATGCCCTTTGTGTGTTTTTTTGTACTACCTTGAAGATGTCTTGTAACCGTGTGGCTTTGTCTGTCGCGGCTTCAAGTTTCCTCCCTAGTCCAGGAGTCACCTCGTCGTATAAGGCGCCAGGAAGCCTTGGCTCTCTACCAAGCACTAGGAAAGCTGGGCTGAAGCCAGTGGTATCCGAGGTGCTGCTGTTCACGGCTAGACTCAGCTCTGGGAGCAAATCATCCCAGGTACGTTGGTCACCATCAATGTATTGCGCTATCATAGTTTATGTGGTCCTGTTGGCTCTTTCTGTCGGGTTTTTTTGGAGTGTATATGGGGCGGTGTGCTCCAGTTCCATGCCTGCCAATTCGCAGAATTTCCGGAAGGATCGGCTTGTGAATTGTGTTTCATTATCACACACGAACTTCCATGGGACGCCGAACATTCTGAGAATTCTCTCTCGGAACGCCTTCTCCAAATGGGCAGTAGTGGCCTTTCGGAGTGGTTCCAGTTCTACCCACTTGCAGAAAGAGTCAAAAAAGACGAGGAGCATCGTGTTGCCGTGCTTGGAGCGTGGTAATGGTCCCACAAAATCCGCACAAAGGATATCGAACGGCCCTTTTGCCTGACGCGTGTACATCCATCCGGCTGGTTTACTTTGGCTCACCTTGAACTTCTGACAATTTTCGCAACGCTGCACGTATCGGGCCACGTCACGGTATAGTCCGGGCCAATAATATCGCTGGGTGACTCGGGTCTAGCGTATTCCTTGATTTCCTGCTGTCGGATGGTCGTGCCATTCTTGAAGTACTCGTCGATGATGATCGCTGGCAACGCATAATTTCCATTGATGCGAGTCTTCCTCGGCTGGTCGGTTTCCTATGTGCCTGTATATTTGGCCGTTCTCTATGATGAACTCGCTGCTCTTCTCGGGTTGAGTTTGGATTCGTTTGTGTAACCTCTACATCCATGGGCACTTGGGGGGTATTCCAATGTCCGCTGTAGGGCCGAGGCCCTGGTTGACGAGACAGGGCATCAACGACAATATTTTGGCTTCCTCGTCGGTAGTGAATATCGAAGCGATACTGTTGGAGCTCGAGGGCCCATCGGGCGATGCGTCCTGTCGGGTTGTTGATGGAATTCAACCACTTCAGGGCGAAGTGGTCGGTGATGATGTCGAAATGATAGCCTTCCAAGTAGCAGCGTAGTTTCCTTATAGCCCAGACGATGGCTAAACATTCCTTCTCTGTCACGGAGTAGTTTTCTTTTGCTTTAAGGAGCCGTCGGCTGGTGTAGGCTATGACTCTCTCCTCTCCAGTTATTTGTTGCGTCAAGACTGCTCCCAGTCCAGTCCGTGAAGTCGGGGCAGGCTTGGACGGGCGCTTGTGTCAATTTTTCCTTTAAATCCTCAAATGCTGCCTGCTGTTCGTTACTCCAGATCCACTTCTTATCCTTCCTCAGGAGGCTAAATATGCGTTGTAAAATTGTAGCAAAGCTTGGAACAAACCTGCGATACCACGACGCCATGCCTAGGCAGCGTCGTAGTTCTTTGACGGTGCTCGCGGGGGCTAATTTCCTAACTGCCACGATCTTCTCTTGGTCGGTATGGATTCCTTGTTCGCTGATGACATGGCCCAAGTAGACGATGTTCTTTTGGAAGAAACTGCATTTGTTTTGATTCAGCCTGAGATTGGCTTCTCTCAGTCTCCGAAAAATCTCCCGTAGGTTATCGACGTGTTCCTCTAAGGCTGCTCCTATGACGATGATGACGTTGAGATAGGCAAAGTTATGGGGTTCCATCTGGGGTCCGATAACGCTATCCAATGCCCTCTGAAAAGTCGCCGATGCCGAGTGAAGTCCGAAGGGCATAACGTTCCAATGAAAGAGGCCTCGGCCGGGGACGGTAAACGCTGTGTACTCTCTACTTCCCTCAGCCAAGGGGATCTGCCAGTATCCGTTTTTGAGGTCTAATGTCGAAATATAGTGCGCATTTTGAAGCCTCTCGAGAATGTGGTTGATTCGAGGAAGTGGGTACGCGTCTGGCACCGATCGTGCGTTGAGTTATCGGTAGTCCACACACATGCGCATATCGCCCGTTTTCTTTCCTACCAGTACGATCGGGGCACTATGCGGGCTTTTTGAAGGTTCGATGTTATGACGGCTATGATGGCTGGACTCAGGGTGACGTGGGTAGTCGGATCGGTCCGTCGGAACGGGTTGTTCGTTGAGGTGCAGGACTCGGAGTAGCGGATCTCATTCCATCCGGTATCGTTACGGGCGTCGCCTTCTCGGGGTGTGGCTACAGTCCAAGTACTACAGCTTGGTATATAATCTTCGCGGTTTGAATACGATGTCCTAGTGGAGCTGCTGGGTCTGGCGTGGTCGATGCTTGTATGCGATGTCCTGGTAGTGCTGCTGAGTCTGGCGTGGTCGATGCTTGTGTGCGATGTACTGGTAGTGCTGCTGATTCTGGCGTGGTCGATGCTTGTGTGCGTGTTCCTGATAGTGTCACTTTGGGTCATCTTCAGTACAGGCCGACTGGCCCTGGTATCATCCAGCGGTGTCACAGCCGTCTGTACTGAAGTCCCGTGGATTCTGGCGTTGTCTAGATTGGGCTGGCAGGTAGATGGACTGGCCCTGGGAGTGCCCAGCGGTGTCGCAAATATCTCCGCCGTAGTCGCGTTAATCCTGTTTGCGTCTGTCGTTGAGTTGGCGGCAGACGGACTGGCCCCGTTTGTGTCATAGTCATAGGCATAGTACTATGTCTAGCATGGTAGAGGCTTGCTGGCGTTGTCCTTGTTAGAAGTTCGGTTGCGTTTTTCTGGTATTGCGGCGGAGTTCGGTGTTTTCGAGGTTTAGTTGCATTGTAACGTGTGAGTTGCGGGATCTGGCCTGGTCGGTACTTGTGTGCGCTGTCGTGTGGGCGTTGCTGGGTCTGGCCTGGTCGTAGTTTGAGTGCGTCGTCATATGGGCGTTGCTGGTCCTAATATGACGTCATCGACTACTATAGGTAGTACCAATAGCGTCACCTGCGTAGTTTGTTGATCAAGATTTACTTTGACTTTAACTGCTTGCGTCACCTCCTTCGTGGTCCCGTCCGCCAGGCGGACCCGAGTCCTTATATCTCGTACATTTCCTTCCGTCCGCAACTCCTTGACCATTCGATGGTTTGATAAATGATCTGGTCGCTCCGGTATCCAAACTTGCTGACAATGGTATTCCCTCTATGGTTACTAGCGCGGCGATCCGTCCTTCTTCAAAACTTAGAGGGTGCGTTACTCCTGGGGGTTCTGGATGTATGTCTCCGCCCGGGTGCCTACTGGATGAAGACTCGGTCCGCTTGACGGCAACAGTCGCTGGTCCGGATAGCGCGGCGACCGCACTCCCAGCAGAACAGGATGCGTCGATTCCGGCAGGCGTCTCCATCTTGGGTCGTCACGCGGCTGGCTGTCTCGGGATTTCGGGATGGATCCGTCTCACCTGGAGTGACCTGCTGTGGCATTGATGATCCGCGTTTTCGGTACGTTGGCATTCTCGGCTAAGTATCGGTATGATTGCTAGGTGGGAGGGTTTGTCCCCGATCTCGAGTCATCTCGTATGCCACTATTAGCTGCGTGAGTTCTCTCAGGGTCACGAACTCATGCCTCTTGGTGAACAGCTGGTACTTGGGAAGGAGGTTTTCATAGATCCTGTCTAGCTCTCTGTCCAGCTTATATTGGGCTCGTTGCATCATGAGGCGGAGGTCAATCAAGTAATCCTGAAATGCTTCCCCGGGTCGTTGGTATCGGCTTCGAATTGTATCCTCCAGTCGCAAGAAATAACGAGTGGTTAAGAAGAATTCCAAAAACTCCTTTCTGAATTCGGTCCAGGGCTTCCCTTGCATCTGAAATGTTCTAAACCAACCTTCTGCCTTGCTGGTTAGTAACCAGAGATGACTCGAGGCAGTTGCTCGAGGCTTCTTCCGTAAGATTCCACCCACTCTTCCAGCCGTTCGATAAAAGCCAACGCATCTGAATGCCCGTGGAACGTCGAATTACTACCGGCTCGCGAATCGCGGTGTTCTTCGGCGGGGCGGTGCTGGTAGTGGCCATTGTTGGGTTGTTGCCCGCCCATGGAATCTCGTTGGCTAGGTTCACTAGGCCCGGTTCCTTTGGGGACTCGGAGGTATTTGGGAACGGCTATCAATAGGGGTTGTCCCACTGTGACTCCTTCTTTGGGATCTTGCTGGCTAGGTTTCGGCGACGGGGCTGCTGTTTTCTGGCTCCTCGGGCTGGGTTCACTGGTATAGATGGTTCCTAACTCTTCGATCCGCTTTTTGATCGCCGATAAGCGCTCACCGCGTGAGATAAAAGCCGTGATCCGGCTGCGCAATTCCTTCCCAGATCCATTGTCATCGAGACCGAACTCCACAGCCATCGTCCCATCGTTCCTTCCGTCGATAAGAAATCCACTGCACTCCCATATCGCCTGGTTGGTGGTTAAACTGGCATTCGAATCACTGGGTCAGGATCACGGAAAGAAACTCTCGATCGGCTTCGTATACTCTTGTGGCTCAGCCTATGGAATCAGATACCTATGTTGAATAAAGTCCTTATTATCCTTAAATTTAGGGCTGGATATCGCGGTCACGTGATATTTATCGTCCAGGTGAATATATTCGCGTAGGATCGCGGCCACGGAGCACAAATTAATTGGACACGGTTGTCTTGATGGAGGATATGGGTAGTCGGTACCTCTTGGTCTCCTGGGTTAGGTTTATCCTGGTCGATATTCCTTGCTGTCGGTGATCCTTGTCGTTGATCCTTGTATATGGATAATCTTTGCTATCGCTGGTCCTTACGAATATTTTTGTCGTTGATCCTTAGTATATCGCCGTGGTGTCCTGGTCGTTGATTAATTAATCGTCCTATTTTGAAACTGCGGGTGAACTGTGTTGATCTGAAGCTGCGAATTAACTGTCTCGGTTTTAGCTGCGGATGAACTGTCCCGGTTTGTAGCTACGGATCAACTCGAATTGAAGCTGCGGGTCTTCCTCTTGGCTTGATGTCCGTCATATATACCCCGGGCCTTCGGCAGAAGCTCCGCCACCCGATCTCCTCCGCCGACTCCTCGTTCCGTCTTCATCTGCTGCTGATCCACTGCCGCGGCTCCGCTGCTGCTGCTCCTCGGCTGCTACTTCTCCTCTGCCTCCGCTCCGCTGCTACTACTACACTGCTGCAGTTCTTCTGCTGCGGCACTGCTGCGGTTCCTCTGCTGCTGCCCGGCTGCTGCTCCTCTGCCGCTGCTCCGCTGCCGCTGCTCTGCTGCTGCTGCTTCTCCGCTGCTGCAGGTGGGTTGATCGGCGCATATCCCCTCTCTGCGCTATGCGCGTGGCGGCCACATGCTAATGCTATGGTTAGGGAGATAAGGGAATCCTGCCTCGGCTGTACATGATTAATAGGCGACTGTACGTGCAGTTTGCAAAGGCAATAACTGTTTTCCTCTATTGGCGTTGCCCAGCCACGTGGTTGGACACACGGTAAAGCACCGCCGCACGCCGCTACATTCTCTTTGCTCTGTTCTTTGCTTTCCTCCACTTCTGCTTTTATGTTTCTTCTGGTTCCTTTTAACGCCGCTTGCCCACGCCTGGCTATCCCGTTTCTGAACGCCACGTGGGGCCACTAGAAAAGTTCCGAGTTTATGCTAGTTAGAAACCACGTTTCAAAACTTTTCCCCTCTAAAATGCTCTAAAACCTTTTGGGAGCCCAAAACATAACGGAATCTCAGAGTCCCTGCTCGGGCGCCATCTGTGAGGAAGCGATCCAGGCTGGGGTACTAATCTCAGTCTGACCAGGGTCGAAATTACAGCAAAATTTATAATTTTCCGGGATTCCGAGTTTTGGGTCGAGAATAGGGCGGGAAGTTGGTCTTCTCGGCACCATGACCGGGAGGGAAAACGCAAAGAGTGGTTCCCAATTTCGATTTCCCTATGATCGCCAGGGACGGGGTACACGTAGGGGTCACGATTTCACAGGGATACCAATTGTTGGCGCCAGGGAAGGTCAAGGCAATCGCCGTACGCCACCTTCGGGGCATACGTTGGTCTACGTGCTACGGCGGGGGAGGAGTTCATATGGACCCCAATCAACGCGTCCAAAAGGTTGAGGCAGTCGCCGGACAATAACTTCGGGAACGCACTATTCTACACTACAACGACGCCAACTAGAATCCCCGAATTGTCGAAGAAATCGCCGGACAACAGTCGCGGGGATGCTAGTCAGCATCTGCAAAGACCAAGACAAGCGTCGGACGGCACCTTGGGGCCCGCGCGTCTAAATACTACCATGGTGGAAAGAGGTGGGGAACATTCAGAGGCACCAATCGATATCGCCAAATAGTCGAGGTAGTCACCGTGTGACGCTCAGCGCCATATCCAACTGCGCCGGCGCCACAATGACTTACATTTCCATTTCCACCATATCTAATCATAGAATAAGAGAGAAAAATACCTGAAGTCACTCCTTGTTTACGTATAATATAGAATAATAATAGTCATAGCTTAAGAAGTCATAGCTTAGTCAAACCTGAAGTTCCTCATCATTAAATATAATTAAAATATAACCAATCCAAAAACAAACATAAAACTCTGACTCAAATTTTAAGTACGCGCACAAACGCCAGTGGGACCATCACCCACCAGTGAACGGTCACACTGACCAGTGATCACGCCAGTGCGACCGGAGCACAGCCACCAGCAACCACACTATAAGCTAGAACCCGGAACGCGCTACAAACCAAAGACACTCGCTAGCCCCAAATCCGAGGAAGAACAGCTGACGTTCGGAAATAAAAGGAGCCTCGGCAGTTCGATACGGGGCAGTCCAACTCGGAACAGCCTGGGAGTCATCTCTCAATATTTTCTCGGTGGTGCAAAGTGTTAAAAGGTAGATTCCTACTTTTAACACTTGAATGCTAAATAAATTTCCCCCTTCCTAACTTCCTAATCTACAGGGTGTGTTTTACCCCTGCAACTATCCCCCTCTACAGGGCGTGTTTTACCCTTGCAAAGATCATTGCCATCAAGAAGCGGGTATCTCTTTGTAGTACTACCCGTTACCCATTCCCGAGACCTACGACCGACGACGACGACGACGACCAGCACGCAGCAAACAGCCACATGCGGCCGAGTAGCCATGTGACATATTCACTCTGTAATCTTAAGAATAATAAAAACTTGTTATACTGCTAACCTACGCCTTCTTCTTAAACCCGAGATCCCTTAATTATAGCTACCACACCCAGAAACCAAAAAATTTCTGTAAAAGAACAGCAAGGAAAAAATCACCATTCCCGAAACAGTTACGGAAAGGATCGCCGGAAGCAGTGCCAATTATTGAACGAATACGCAAATGGGAAATCACCTACACAGGGAAAGGAGATCTGCTGGAATTCCTGAGCAGAATGGAGGAACTAGCAGAGACATTCGGAATAGAGAACGACCACTTGGTTTTTAAAATGCCAGTGATATTGGGAGAAAGCGCATTAGACTGGTGGCATACATAACCAGCACCAGTAAATACATGGAAGTAGGCAAAAGAGGGACTCAAGGAAAACTTCATGTCACCAAGGTACCAGGAGGAACTAGCGAAACAAGTGACAAACCGTAAGCAAGCCGAGACGGAAACGGTGAGGGAATATGTACAAGATCTAAGGAAATTGATGAGATTCGGAACATACACAGAACAGAAAAAGCTATAGATTACTTACCAGAACTGCCATCTACACATTAAACTTTACGTGAAAAGAAGTGAATTCAAAACCATAACAGAAATCATGATCACAGCAGAGGAATTCGAAATATTGGAAATAGAGGCGGGACTCTCCAAGGCTACGGGACGACAAGGGACAAACCAGGCATATTACAACACTGCTTGAAGACCAAATTGCCGCAGATGCGGGCAGACGGGGCATAAAACCAGAACATGTAATAAAGAACCGATCATATTCTGTTAGACTTGTAACAAACAAGGAGTCCGGACAATAGACTGCCGTACGAGGCCGCAGGAAAACGCGCAGGGCTCGGCCCGCTTGGCTCGGCTCGCAGGCCCGCCAAACTCCCGAGGCCCAGACCATCCCAAGCGGGACACAACCCATCTAATATACAAAGAAAAACAACTCCAAGGCTGGGCCAAGATGCCTGATCAACAAGGAAACAGCAAAGAAACTACAAAAGGAGGGAAGCGAAGGGGACGAAAGGAGGTTGATACGACTGGCGGATGGAAGCACACGAAAAACAACACGTAGGTTCGAAACGACAGTGTAACTAGGAGGACGAACATGTGCACAAGCATTTCTAATAATGACCGGAGTACCAGACACCCCGATACTAGGAATGGATTTTCTAGAAAGCACAGGCGCTGAAATTACATGCGGAGAAGCGACAATAGTCATCGGCGAGGGACGCACACCGGGAAAAAAGGAAAAACATGTAAGAAGCACACAGCCGGAACCAGTGGACAAGAAAGTGGAGGAGTGGATTTCATCGGAAGTAAAAAAAATTTGAAACACTGAAAGGAGTAGGCAACACAACCATACACAGAATCTACTTAAAAGACGATAGAGATATTACCCGCGCAACCCAGCGCAAATGTAAATAATAAATAGAGAAATTGACGAATTGAACAGGCAAGACCTCATAGAACCATCACGTAGCCCATACAGCGCACCAGTGGTCTTAGTAAACCAAAAGGAAACAGACCAATGGAGACTCTGTGTGGACTACAGGTAACTGAACGAGAAAACGGAGAAAGACGCATACCCAATGCCAAGGATGGATTTCATATTAAAACAACTAAGGGAGGCAAGGTACATTAGCATTCTGGACTCAAAATCAGGGTACTGGCAAATACCAATGGAAAGACGAAGCCGACCATACACCGCATTCACTGCACCTGGGCGAGGTTTGTTTCAGTTTCACCCATTTGGGCTAACGACAGCCCCAGCAACGATCCACAGGGCAGTAATAGGACCAGATATAGAACCGTTTGCCTTCGCATACCTAGACGACATAGTCGTATTCGGGCGGACGAAGGAGGAACACCAGCAGAAACTAGTGGAAGTCTTGGAGCGACTGAGAAGGGCGAATTTACGGATCAACGAGAAAAAATGCCACTCTTCCAGAGGAAGCTTTAGTATCTAGGACACATGGTAAGCGAGGAAGGAATACACACGGATCCAGATAAAATATCGGAATGGAACGCACCCACTATCTAAGAAAATAATAAAAAACGACTGCAAAACTAAAACCGAAATACGACGGACCCAGTAAAATCCTCGAGCTTATATCCCCAGTAATCGTAACAGTGAAAGACATAAATACTAACAAAAAGATACGAGCACACGTCTCGCAACTAAAACCTGCTAATACAGAAACAACAGACACAATAAATACACCATCTCTCTATCTTTCCAGAGTCATGGATAAAAAATTCGAAGCAACAGCGAAGAAATTCAAGGAGCGGATGCTGGCAGGTCAGAACAAGGGCCGAAAGACCCAAACATTATTGTACACGCCCCCAATAGGTGCACGCATCAGAATGATACGTGTACGGTACAGAGGTGACAGCGACAAAGAAAAAACATGCACCAGAGACTGAAGAACAGGCCGCAGCACAGCGACGAGACCATAAAACCGCGCCGGAATTGTACGAATGTCCAAAGAAAAAGAGAGTGAGCAGATAAAAATAGTGCAGGACAGTGCAAAGACACGACAACCCCATACACAACGACGGTTCCGGATCTGGAATACGAAGCAAGAGGCATGCTGGGTACGGATCAGCATAGCCGGGGATGTGCGCATCGGAGCCTAGTTCAAAGCCAAGAAGAGAGACGACGCCAGCCTAGGAGAGGAGGGGGGAGTGTGACGCCCAGCGCCATATCCAACTGCGCCGGCGCACAGTGGGACATCAGACGAAAAGAGGTGGCAAAAGTCAAATAGCAAAAACGCAAACTGGTTGATTGGAAACAGCTTGCTATATGATGAACCCTCCACCTCCACACGACGAGACACAGGAAGATCAACAAAAACCTTGGATGACTGTTCAGATTATACAAGAAAGAGAAAACTTGTAGGTGCAACATGTCATATACGTACGAATCATTTATCAGAGGCACTGTCAATCAAATTTAAGAACGACAAGGAAAACAAGAGGTCCTGTATTACAAAAGCTAAAGTTTCTAATGCAAGTCCGGTGAGACTTGACAGGATCAAGGATAGCATCCTCACGCCACCAAATTCACAACCGAGGAAGTACACATTTGAAGAGGATTTAGCATTGTTTTTGGATTTGGGAATGTCTAAGGAGAAATATTCAATATTGCGGAATTACTTAATCCATCATAATGTAGACATTCTGCCTGAATACAGAAACATTACACAAGCAAAACTAAAGGCAGTGCCGGAATCAACAATAACTACAGAGATATCAGCGGAAGTAAAACTTCAAGACCGGATGGAACACACTGCGAAACGGCTCATTGAGAGTTTACCTCACCATCAGATTGAAAGTCTTCCGCAAATGGGGCTGTAATGGATCTTCTGGGCAAAGTGAACATAAGCAAGCAATATCCACAGACGATAAAGCCATAACAGATTCTAACATGTTTATGGCTTCTCTTGTGACCCTGCGGCTTAAATCGGATACATCGGAATATTGGAAAAACCCGCGACCTTCGTCTGCTCATTATTGCCGCCATATATTGTTCAAGCAGAACATAATTATATTGTCACACTGAACTGATCTATATATAACGTACATAAAATAAGTAATTTATGACTGCTAGGGTGTGTGTTCATAAAACATGAACAGGAACCGACAAAGGCCAACCAATAAAAAATACAGTCCACTTGAAGGAGGCCACTTGAGCAAAAGAACACATAGAGTTCGACCATAAAATCATATACATAGGCACGTCGAACCCAAATCTATTAACACATGTTGTTGGTGTCATTAGAAGGGATGAGCGTGGGAAAAAGTGCCGCGTTGGTCTTAGTTGTAATTACCTTGTATTTTCCAATATATAGTGCATAAGATTTCAAAATAAAACAGTTTGAATTTACAACTCAACTCGCAAGTGTTTTGACTTTTCTTTTAAGGTCTTAACATTTTGGGCCTTCGAGACTCTCGTTGTTTCCCCCCTGTGGTAAGAGCACGGAGTTAAACCAGCTCCTTAAAGACTGCAGAAGTGTCAAGTACACCTACAGCTAAAGGTAGTTAAAATAAAAACTCTGGTTTTCCCTCTTGGAGTAAGAAACCGAGTATAAAATTAATGAAACGTAAGTTTCTATTAAAAAAAAAAAAATACATGTTATACAGGCAGTATTTTTTTGTCGTGTAAAACAAAATATTACGCGAAAGTGGCGTGTTCGGGCCAGCAGCATCATCATAATTAGAACCCACTGTACTTAAACTTAATACAACAACATACACATGTAAACGCTAACGTTCGGCAGCGCTGCTGCGCTCTCTCGGTATGCTAAGGGCTCTCCGCAGCCGCCGCTTCGGCTCTAGCATTGATCTGCCGACGTTGCGGAATTTAGTGCTATGCTAATCTCTCTGCGCATTGGTTGCATATGATCTCGTGAACATTTATCTGGCTGGGCAAAGAGCAAGCAATCGGCTTCTGCTAGCCGCCTGTATAAATAAATATTAAACATTAAATCAATTCGTCCTCATTTTGTTTCTGGACATAAATAGGTGCCAAAAAAGCTTGGCATCTCAAACATTGGTGACCCCGACGTGATTAAAGCCATTTGTTAATCGCGTTTTCGTTAAAAAACATATAAAACGAACAATACATTCGTTGCTGTGCAGTTTAAATACCAACAAATTCATTTGGTGCACAATTAAGAACAGTTTTATGTGCAAGTCAGTGAGAGTGCCGGTCGTCTGAGATTCCGTTATTTTAACCGTCGAATCTCTCATTCTATGCTCGACCACGGCCACGGTTCTTGACTTTTCGTGTCCCTCATTCTCGCTCTCGGTGTTCACCGTCGCCTAATCGTCGAGTCTCTCATTCCATGCTCGGCTGCAGCCACAGTTCTTGGATTTCGAGTCTCTCATTCTCGCTCTCGCTCTGCACCGTCGCTTAAGCAGTATTCTATTCTCCGTTTCGTCGCATTGCAAACCGTTTACCATGGACAGCGATCCGAATACAGGCGCGGGCGGAAATATTGCGACGGTTGATACCAGACTGAATCTTTATAAGCGCAAAGTTCAGTCGGTATATAATCGGATGCGAAAGCTTGGCGAATCATTCGCAGGCGATAAAGTTGACAAATTAACCGCCGCGGAAATCGACGTTCGCATCGATATGCTGGCAGAAATGCGAGGGGAGTTCAATAAGTCCCACAATGAGCTGGAAGCTCTCAATCAAGATGAGATTGGGAGTGCGATGCGCGACGACTTCGATGCACTCTTCATATCGCTGAAAGCTGAGTTGCTTGCCGCTATCGAAATGGGCCACTCACGCGCCGCTGCCAATTCAACCACCCTGCCAGGCCATTCTGGGCACAGTACCATCATCATGGCTCACAAGCATCGGCTGCCTGAGCTGAAGGTACCCAAGTTCTCCGGTGGGTACGTGGAATACTCGGATTTTATGGCGATGTTCAAATCGGTCATTGGATCGGAATCGGACCTTAGCGACATCGAGAAGTTCCAGCATCTTCGCTCGTGTCTCGCAGATGTGGCCTTGGATTCGGTTCGATCATTGGAGCTCTCCAGTGCCAATTATCGTGCGGCTCTGGATATTCTTGATAACCGTTTTAATAACAAACGACTTGTTTTTCAGGCACAACATCAAGAAGATTCTGGGGCTCAAGAGGGTAGATTCGCCATCGCCGAAAAGGCTACGGGAGTTTTCGGACGCAGTCAATTTGCATATGCGTGCGTTGCGGACATTGGGAAAGGATGAGGAGATCTCTGACTGCATGGTGATCCACGTTCTGCTGCAGAAGCTGGATGCTAAGACGCAAAGGAAATGGGAGGACACCTTGTCGGACGCCATTCCTACCGCAGTCGAGTTCTACGAATTCTTGAATAAGCGCTGCCGGAAAATGGAGAATTTGGAATACGCTACAGCGACGCCCGCTAGTAGCGCTCAGGTGGGTAAAAACCTTTCTACTCCTAATTTAAGGAAAACGTTTGTTGCCTCCAAGTCTTCCGCCAACCCGTCTGGATGCACCTTTTGCCATTCAGCGGGCCATGGTATATACTCCTGCAAATTATTCGGAAACTTGTCCCCGTTGCTGCGCCACAAGGAAGTGAAGAAGCTTTCCCTCTGCTTTAATTGCCTAAAGTCAGGGCATCGCACTCGCGCATGCAACAGTGGAAAATGTCGCGTTTGCAACGGAAGTCATCATAGTTTGCTCCATTTTGAAAATCTGCAATCCATAACGCAAAGCTCCCCACCATCTACTCCGGATCTAGCGCTTCAATCGGAAGCTATTTCTGCAGTTCAGGATTCTGTTAGCAGCTCTCATTCACCTGCGTCTACCTCTCTTGCTGCCCAAGGTCTTCACTCTGATGTTGTGCTTCTGGCTACAGCCGTGGTCCTCGTTAAGAATCGGTCTGGCGTTTTAGTTCCTTGTCGTGCCATACTAGATTCAGGCTCACAACTTCACCTCGTCACATCCAGGTTCGCCCAGCAGCTCCAGCTTAGCAGAACTCAATCATCTGCACTTGTCTCTGGGCTAGGCGATACCAGCGTGTCCACTGAGGGATCCACCGTCAACATTTCCATGCATTCTCGCACATCTAGCTACAAAACGACTCTTACTGCTCTCATTGCCCCTACAATCACCGATTGCCAACCAAGTCTGGCAGTCAATGTATCCGACTGGAGTATTCCCTCGAACATTCAGCTTGCCGATCCTGCCTTTTTCAACCCTCAGCGAGTGGATCTCCTCATTGGTGCGAGTATTTTTTATGATCTCCTCTGCGTAGGGCAAATCAAACTTACTGATGGCCTGCCTCTGCTGCATAAAACCCGGCTCGGTTGGATCGTATCTGGCGGTGGACAAAAGGTAGCAAGCTCGGCGCTCTTAGGAACTCACAATTCTCCGGTGCCGGAATCTAACCTGGATTCCAGATTGGATAAAACACTTCCCAACCACCTTATCCAGTCAGAGCTGTGGTTTCACGGTCCATCGTTTTTGGTAGGCTCCAAGGAAGAATGGCCTGTGTTCCCTGTTTCTGAAATACCGACTTTAGAGCTCCGAAAGCGAGCATTGTTGATCGTGTCTCGACATACCGGTCTCACCTCAGGATGCAAATTTGCAAACACATTTTTTGGCATGCAGCGCACCTTTGCCTACATGCATAAATTTGCACATCGTCTTCGGCACTCTGGACTCACCGTTTCCGATATCCGGCAAGGAACTCATCTCCTAATTCGACACATTCAGCTGGCAACCTTGTGGATGGACATAAAGGAGATTCAACGCAACGGTCAAGTCACGAAATCCAGTTCCATCAGCTCGCTCTCTCCGTTCATCGATCAGTCTGGATTACTTACAGTTGGAGGGCGCCTTGGAAACTCATCGCTAGGATTTGATGCTCAGCACCCACTTATTGTGCCCAAGGGACATCCCATAACCTGTGCTCTGATAAGATATTATCACGAGAGGAACCTTCATGCCGGACCTCGCGCCCTGCTTGCCAAAATTCGGCTGGAATATTGGCCAATTGGAGGAATTAAGGCAGTGCCAAAGGAAGTCAGCAAGTGTGTGAGATGCGTCAGGACTAAGCCGCGCATGGTTCAGCACATCATGGGAGACCTGCCTAAGGAGCGTTTGGAAGGATCTCGGCCCTTTGAAATCACTGGAGTGGATTATTGTGGGCCCTTCTTCTACCGATCAGAAATCCGCACGAGGCCTCCGATCAAGTGCTACATCAGTGTGTTCATTTGCTTCACTTCCAAGGCAATACACATGGAGCTCGTAAAGGACCTGACCACCGCTTCGTTTCTAGGCGCATTAAAGCGTTTCACTGCCACACGAGGAAAGCCGAGTCAAATTTGGTCTGACAATGCGACAAACTTCGTTGGCGCCAAGAACGAGCTGCTGGAGCTAAAGAAGCTTTTCATGAGCGACTCGCATGTGAAGGAGGTCCATGAATCCTGCTTGGCTGACTCGATCGACTGGCGTTTCATCCCACCACGCTCTCCGCACTTTGGCGGATTGTGGGAAGCGGCCGTGAAGACTGCAAAACATCACCTGTACCGCTCAGTTGGGCCCTCTGTGCTTGGCTTCGACGAGCTGCGTACTCTGATCTGCCAGATCGCGGCAATTGTTAATTCTCGCCCTTTGCTCTCGCTTTCAGAAAATCCTGATGACTTAGATGTTTTGACCCCGGCTCATCTGCTTCTAGGTGGCCCACATGTGACAATCCTCGAGCCTGACCTAACGAAGCTCAACTACAATCGTCTGGATGGCTGGCAGCGGGTCACTCAACTGCAGCAAATCTTCTGGAGCCGTTGGCGCGAAGAGTACCTCACCCTTTTGCAAGAGCGGTCGAAGTGGCGCACTCCCACGCAAAACCTCTGCGTGAATGATGTTGTCCTGGTGAAGGACGAAAATCTTCCTCCTATGCGTTGGCCACTGGCTAGAGTTGTCGATGTCGTCCAGGGCAAGGATGGCGTGTGCCGCGTAGCGGACTTGAAGACCGCATCAGGAACCATCAGGAGGGCCGTTACTCGGCTATGTCTACTGCCCCTTAGGGAGTCTGTTGAAAGGCTGGCTTCCAACGGGGGGAGTATGTTCGGGCCAGCAGCATCATCATAATTAGAACCCACTGTACTTAAACTTAATACAACAACATACACATGTAAACGCTAACGTTCGGCAGCGCTGCTGCGCTCTCTCGGTATGCTAAGGGCTCTCCGCAGCCGCCGCTTCGGCTCTAGCATTGATCTGCCGACGTTGCGGAATTTAGTGCTATGCTAATCTCTCTGCGCATTGGTTGCATATGATCTCGTGAACATTTATCTGGCTGGGCAAAGAGCAAGCAATCGGCTTCTGCTAGCCGCCTGTATAAATAAATATTAAACATTAAATCAATTCGTCCTCATTTTGTTTCTGGACATAAATAGGTGCCAAAAAAGCTTGGCATCTCAAACATGGCGTGTTCGAGGCCTGATACATCGATCAAAAATTTGAAAAAAGAAAAAAATATAACAGCAAGGTGAAGTTAGGGCCAGCGATAATAAAAAAATCGCAAACGGCCGAATAATAAAAAAAAAAAAAAACATAAAAAAGGACTAACTGAGTGAACAAAAAAAAAAAGAAAAAACATTTGTGTGTGTTTCAAAAATAAAGCCACAACAAAACCAAAGCAACAACGACGGCAGCGACCAAAAGCATCCACGGCAGCGTCAACTAAGACAGCAGCGGGAACAGCGGCAAACAACAGCAGCAGCGGCATCAACAAGACGGCAGCGACCAACAGCAGCATCCCCGGCAGCGTGAACTACGTCATCAAGCAGCAGCAGATACAGCAGCGTCAGCAGCAGCAGCACCAGCAGAAGAAGCAGTCCTCAGTTAAGTCAGACATTTCTTTTTATATAGATATTACTTCTAATTTACTTAATAAGATGTTGTCGGATAAAATCATTAAGCTACTAGAGGCTCAGGCCGTAATAGCAAATGAAGTTAAAGGGATTGAAGCTGGTATATTGACCAGTGACGTAATCTGTAGGCTAGGAGAGCTTAAAAAAAAGGCTGCAGCAAATAACACTGCATTAATGCTATGTGGAGTAGTCGATCATGACTAGGGAAAGTAGAAAAAGCAAAGTTAGAACCAGTGGTGACTGGAACTTTTAAAGAAGATATGGATCCAAAAATTGACCAGAGTCTTGAGAAAGTATCGGACAGTATCGATACATTTGTGGAAAATCTAAAAACGTATTTAAAAGAAAGTATAGAGAGGTTATATCAAGCTAAAACAAGGGAGTGTAACCTGAGAAAAGCCAAAATTGAATTCTTTAGTAAAAGACTAAACAAAAAAGTTGAGGAATTCTATAATGTTTATGAAACAAATGACAGCTTCGACGAACAGATCGCCGAGGTAGACTTTGATGTTCAGAACACGTTAAGCAACTTAGAAATAAGGATGCAGGAAGTTATGAAGGAAAAAGCTAGCGTTAGTAAAGCGTCAATAGCAAAGAGGGCAGATGAAGATTTTCCGGTTCTACCAAAGGCAGAAGTACCCACATTTTCGGGAGAAGAAAAAGAATGGGATGGGTTTTCACAATTATTTTGTGAAATAATTCATAATAGAGATGGGCTGAGTACATCTCAAAAATTCAATTATTTAAAAATGGCAATAAAGGGTGAAGGAGTATGGTTGCTCACTTATTAACGGGGCCATTGGAAAATTATAATGCCGCTTGGGAATTGCTGACCAAGCGGTATGAAAATAAAAGAAAAATATTTTCAGATCAGCTGAATCGGTTGCTAGATTTGCCAATGCTAGACAACGATTCAGCGAAACATATTAAATTGTTTTTTGACTCGATAAATGAGTCAATACATTTAACAAAGTTAAAGTCACAATTAACAGAAGAAGTTGATGTGATTTTTGCCCACATAATTTTGAGAAAATTTAATAAAGATGCCCTTCAATTATATGAAAGTCATATAAAAAGGACAAAAGAGATTCAAACATTGCCCGATGTAATGGAATTTCTGGAACAACGGTATACTTCTCTGTACTCATCGCAGGATGCAGAGAAAAAACCGCTGAAAATGTGGTGCAATATAGCAGCATTAAAGAAAGTTGTCCGCTGTGTAAAATGGCAGGCCATACAATAATGCAATGCTATGGGTTTAAGAGAATGAGTCCGATAGAGAGAGGCCAGGCTATTCAAAAGCAACGCCTGTGCAAAAGATGCTGTAGGCACGACATATATAAGAAATGCTCCTCGGAAATGGGTTGTGGGATTTGTAAAAAATCCCATCACACGATGCTCCATATTCCCTATGAAAAAAGGCAAAATGTTAACACTTGTTTCACAAAGAAACAAGCGTTTTTAGCCACAGCACTTATAAAAGTAAGAGCGGTGAATGGTGGCTATGAAAACCTTAGAGCTCTAATTGATTATGGGTCACAATGCACCATCATTTCAGAGCAAGCAGCACAAATATTAAAAGTGGCGCGCAAAAGGTAAAACACCGAGTTGAGTGGAGTATCATCGAAAGACTCTTCCACTTCAAAGTATAAGGTAACTTTAACAGTAAAAACTCGGGATGCCGATAAAAAACCTCTTAATATTGAAGCAATCATTCTCCCAAAACTTATGAAGGCTTATACCTGCAAAGTCGTTCAAGATTGATAAATCGAAATGGAAAGATTATGTGTTGGCTGACCCTAACTTTAATAAACCAAGTAGGGTGGATATAATAATTGGGGTAGATTTGTATGCCATATTGTAAAAGACGGAGTAGTGAAAATAGATGGACTACTTGGTCAAAATACAGAATTCGGATGGATTATATCCGGTTGCACCAAGTCAAAAGGTGATAAATTGATTGTAGCGACAACAATTGAAGTCGGGGACTTAGAGCGTTTCTGGGAAATGGAAAAAGAAAGTACTGACGTGGAAGAAGATGTTTGTGAGAAGCATTTCTTGGAAACTACAAAAAGAGATGAAAATGGAAGGTATGTGGTGAAAATACCATTCAAAAAAGATTAGGATCTAGGAGATTCAAAGGCACAAGCTATAGAGCGATTTTACAATTTAGAAAAGAAACTCAGCAAAAATAAAAAATTAAAAGAAAATTACATAAAGTTCATGCAGGAATATAAAAATTTAGGACATATGGTAGAGTCCAAGAAAGAAGGAAAATATTATTTACCCCATCAGGGAGTCATAAGAGATTCCAGTCGAAGGACAAAACTCAGGGTGGTTTTTGATGCGTCAGCAAAAACCACAAATAATAAAAGCTTAAATGATATCATGTGGGTGGGACCAAGGGTCCAAAAAGATATCTTCGATATTATGGTAAAATGGCGAAAGTGGCCATCTGTAGTATCAGCGGACATTGAAAAAATGTACCGGCAAATTAATGTTGATGAAGAAGATCAGCATTATTTGCATATAATCTGGAGAGACGATCCAAACGAAAAACTAAAAGAATATAAACTAACAACCGGTACGTACGGTACAGCTTCAGCACCCTACTTAGCTACTAGGGTGCTTGTTGCAATAGCAGATAATTGCGGAAATAAAGAAATTAGAGCAATCATAAAAAATGATTTTTATATGGAAATTTTTTTTTGTTTTTTGTTTATGCAAAAACTTTGGCTGTCAGACTAAAATTGGGATGAAGAACTATCAGATCAGGATATTCGTGAATGGAATGCATTTAAAGACAATTTAACAACATTAGAGAGCATTCGGATACCAAGATGGCTTAATTCTCAGCATAGTAATCCGATGCAAATTGATGGTTTTGCCGATGCATCTGAGAAAGCTTATGCTGCCGTAGTGTATGCAAAGGTAGATGGTTCAATTCTTCAATTATAATAGCCAGAAAAAGTAAGGTTAATCCAAAGAAGAATCGGAAAACCATTCCCAAATTAGAACTTTGTGCAGCTCATCTTCCAGCAAAATTGATTGAACGGGTGAAAATAGCGGTTGGAAGTGAAGCATAAAGTTATGCTTGGAGTGATTCTACAATTCTCTAGCCTGGATAAAGAATGGAGACAATAAAGACAAGTTTATTAAGCGTAGAACTGACGAAATTAGAAAAGTTAAAGAAATTAAATGGAGACATGTCAAATCTGAAGACAATCCAGCTGATGTAGCATCAAGGGGCATTAGTGCAGATAAGCTGAAAGATTTTGAAATTTGGTGGAAGGGTCCTCAGTGGCTAGCGAAATCTAAAGAAGATTGGCCAAAAAAAGAAACTGAAGAAAAAATAATTGTTAGCCCAACGTTTATAATCGATAAAGCTAACATAATTAATGAGCTATTACAGAAATACTCGTGTATGCATAAACTAGAAAGACTCATTGCATATATATTAAGGTTTATTCAAATAAAAACCGAAAATAAAGAATTTCCATCATATTTGACAGTCAATGAGATTAAGATCGCCAAGATATTGATATTGAAAAAACAACAAGCTATGCAATTCAGTTCTGAAATAGCTAGCCAAGTTAATAAAAAGGAAATAGAAACAAAAAGTAAAATATTGGATGAAGATGGATTACTGCGAGTTGGAGGAAGATTACTAAACTCCAGCGCAGAATTTGAGGTTAAACATCCCTTGATTTTAAATAAGTGTCACATAATCTGATAATCTTTAATTGTCAATAATGCACATAAGGAAACATTGCACGGTGGAATTAATCTGATGCGAAATTATATCCAGCGAAAGTATTGGATATTTGGGCTAAGAAACAGTTTAAAGCAAAAGCTTAAGGAGTGTGTTACCTGTGCTAGGTATCGGCAGAATACGGCAGAACAATTTATGGGAAATCTGCCGAAATACAGACAAAAAAAAATTTCACACCCTTTTACAAATAGAGGGGTAGACTTAGCCGGACCTTACCATATCCGATGTTCTAGAAACCGTGGGCAGAAATCTTATAAGGGATATATTGCCGTATTTGTGTGCATGGCGACAAAGGCTATTCATTTGGAAGTTGTCAGTGATCTAACTTCGGATGCCTTTCTAGCTGCACTTAGAAGATTTTTTTCATGAAGAGGAAAATGTGCAAAAATCTTTTCGGATAATGGAACCAATTTTGTGAGAGCTTCGCGTAAATTAAACGCAGAATACCAAAGAGCCCTTAAGGACAATATAAAAGTGGTTCCAATATTAGAAAGAGAACAAATCGAGTGGCACTTTATCCCCCCGGCAGGACCTCACTTTGGAGGTATTTGGGAAGCTGGGGTAAAATCGGTTAAAAAGAGTGATTGGGGATAATTAATTATACCTTCGAGGAAATGGCAACCCTCTTATGTCAAATTGAAGCTGTACTGAATTCACGCCCATTGTATACCGCTTCAAATGATATCGACGATTTGGATGTATTAACACCAGGTCATTTTATTATTGGAAGGCCAATATTCGGCCCCATTGAAACCATTGATGAAAGAATTGGAAATCTGGATAGCTGGAAATTAGTTGAAAAAATGAAGAGAGACTTCTGGATTAAATGGAAAGAAGATTATTTACACACTCTTCAACAAAGAAATAAATGGAAAATAGGAATACAGAATATTAAAAAAAGGACAGATAGTTTTAATAAAAGATGAAAACTGTCATCCTGCTAGATGGCCGTTGGGGAAAATAGAAGAAATGCATAAAGGTAGGGACGATAGAATCAGAGTAGTCACCATCAAACATAAGGATGGGTCGATTAAAAGACCGATTACTAAAGTTTGTCCATTAGCTGGAATTGAGTCTGAAGAAAAGAACTCAGAAACGCCTCCAAAAGAAGCAAGAAGTACTCGCGGTAGACCTCGAATACCCAAACTAGGACTCATAGCAGTAATGTTAATGCTTATGTTACTTTGCCAAGTATCAAATGGAAGCATAGCTGCCAGAGGAAAAGAGAAGTGGTCAATTGAAAAAATGAACAGCTCCACTTCAATATATTTGGGAGACGTAGAAATAGTCGCTTCATCTTGAGATCTAATAGTTTATTATAATATGGACCCGTATTTTCAAATGATAAAAAAGGGAAAAGAATTAATTGGTAAAATGAGAATAGTGTGCGGTAAACTTTACACTTTTGAAGAGCAATGCAACAGTGTTTATTCTAAAGATTCTAAATCTAAATATTCTCAAAAGAAGTACCGAGGAAATAAACGTAAATTTTAGAAGTATGAGCACTAGAATAGAAAACATAACGGAAGCGTTAAAGGAAAGTTACTATGTATACAGAGAATCTATAAACTTCTTTATGGTAACAAAGCATCTAAGTTCATTGATTGATGAATGCGAGAAAATCCAAGCAGGGGTAATAAGTCTACTGATAGATATTAATCATGGTAGACTGAATCCAAATATTTTAAAACCCATGCAGTTAAAGGCAGAGATATCAAAAATAAAGGATAGGTTATTAGAAACATTAGTTCTTCCAGGAAAAAGAACAGGTACGGAATTGAAGGAAATTTATAGCCTATTAACCGCGAAAGGGATTTTCGTGGATAACAAATTAATTTTGAATGTAAAGATTCCACTGTTTGGTAGACACCCATCCCATTTGTTTAGGATTATTCCAATGCCAGTTGAGCACGAAAGGGAATTGGTCAAGGCAGATTTGAGCTCGAGGTACTTAGTATATAACTTCGAAATTGATTCCTATCATTCGATGACTGAAGCTACTTTAAGCAAATGTCAAAAATGGCAAGCAAATAAAAGAGTATGTGAAGGCAATTGGCCTTGGAGCAGCGCCAATGATAATTCTTCTGAGATAACTCCATTCAAACCAAATAGTCATTCAAATTGTGTTTATAAAAAGATAGCAGAGACAAGGTCTTTTTGGGTCGAATTAGAAAAGAAAGGTAGTTGGCTCTTCAAAGTTCCAGTCAACACTAATGCTAGAATTCAATGTAGTAACTCAAATCAAGAGTTAATTGATCTCCCTCAACAAGGAATATTAACAATAATAAATGGTTGCACTGTGCTAACCGATGATAAAATATTAGTACCTCATCATAGCCTTCATACAGAAACCTACGAGACAATTTCATCCTCTTATATAAGTAATATAAGCAAAATACCAAAAATTGTTTGGAATCCTTTGAATGTACCATTAATTAACCATACTGAAGAAATTGATAAGTTGAAAAACGAATTAAAATTGTTAAGAGAAGGTCATCATGAATTAAAAGGACTTAAGTTCCATTATGTATCTGGACATGCAGCCTTGATTATCGGAATAATAATGATGTTAATAATAATAATCTATGCCATAAGAAGAATTAAGGTAGAGCGAAGACTGCAAACAATAGCACTTCCCTATTCACTGTAATTTACTTTAAAATGATCATCGGTAATTGTAATTATAACTATAAGGAAAATATATGAAAGTGTAAAATAAAAACAAAACCATGCCACTTCCGGCCCCTTTGCAGAATGTTCAAGCAGAACATAATTATATTGTCACACTGAACTGATCTATATATAACGTACATAAAATAAGTAATTTATGACTGCTAGGGTGTGTGTTCATAAAACATGAACAGGAACCGACAAAGGCCAACCAATAAAAAATACAGTCCACTTGAAGGAGGCCACTTGAGAAAAAGAACACATAGAGTTCGACCATAAAATCATATACATGGGCACGTCGAACCCAAATCTATTAACACATGTTGTTGGTGTCATTAGAAGGGATGAGCGTGGGAACAAGTGCCGCACATCCCTCCTTTTCTTAGCGTTGGTCTTAGTTGTAATTACCTTGTATTTTCCTATATATAGTGCATAAGTTTTGAAAATAAAACAGTTTGAATTTACAACTCAAATACGCCAAAGAATCTTCGGAGTTAATAAAGTTCACAGTAAACTATATTAAGATCGAGATTTCTAATATAAGGCCGGTAAAAATAATCAAGGAAGAAAAACCATTCATGTCAATTTTGAATTTTTTCTTACAATGATTGATGGAAAAGTACTTAACGAACTAACTTATACTAAATCTACCTTAAAATGTGCTTTTTGCAAAAAAAAACCCAAAAGGATTTTAAAAATTTGGATGATTCCATAGTTGAAGAGGAAAATATGGAATATGGTATTTCCCCATGGCATGCAAGAATAAGATGTATGGAGTTCATTTTAAAACTTGTATATACCATTCCGCGAGAGGGAGAATCTTTTGACAAAAGCACGACAGCTGAGGAAAAACAAAAAAATAGGAAACAAATTATTCAAGAAAAATTCGTTGAACAACTATCACTGAAGGTGGACTGCCCCAAACAAGGATATGGAAACACAAACGATGAAAACGCATCACGGACATTCTTTGAAAAAGTTGAAATTACTGCAGAAATAACTGGTGTGACATAATCAAAAGATTGGGTGAATTTGGTGAATATGCCTCGAAGAGGAAAATATCCTGAAGAAAAACTTACTCCTACGCTTCATAAAACTTTGACACATGGTCAAATTTTAATTAAATATCAGAGCTAACCAATTGGAGAGAGGTCAGAGGAAGCACAGAAAGCCTGAAACAAGGATTACAAGAAATACAGGTACATGTATACGTCCAAGATATCACGAAAAACCCAAAACAGGGATCTTTTCAACATGTTAGCAGCCTCTTCAGATCCATTTGACATGTGAGATCTCAAAAAAAAAAATGGAAAAATAGTTATTATTTAGAAATGTTAAGTTTTTTAGATATTCCTCCCTCTAAATTGGAAGTGGAGGCATATTTTACAGAAAACAATAAATTAAACCAAATTCGAAAATAAAAAATTTTTTTTTTGTGAAATCAGATTTAGTTAAAAAAAATGATGTAAAATAATTATGTATAGTAAAAATGACCAATAAAAGTACTTTATCGATCCAAATAAATTCAGCACATTACATAGGAAAATATGCACCGGCCACAAAGTTAAACTTTGGCTTTTTATAGGTATACTTCTAAACAATGTAACGCCACGTAATATTGCATACTAAATTTTTGACGATTTATCTTTCAAATTAAGATATCTTGATTCGTTCAGGAGTTATTAATTTAGCAAGCTGAAATGGCAGAATGTCCCACTGTGCGGCGCCACAATGACTTACACTTCAATTTCCACCATATATAATCATAGAATAAGAGAGAAAAAACCTGAAGTCACTCATTGTTTACGTATAAGATAGAATAATAATATATACTCATAGCTTGAAAAGACAAACCTGAAGTTCCTCATCATTAAATATAATTAAAATATAACCAATCCAAAAACAAACATAAAACTCTGACTCAAATTTTAAGTACGTACCCAAAACACCAGTGGGACCATTAGCTGGAACCCGGAACGCGCTACAAACCAAAGACACGCGCTAGCCTCAAATCCGAGGAAGAACAGCTGACGTTCGGAAATAAAAGGAGCCTCGCCAGTTCGATACGGGGCAGTACAACTCGGAACAGCCTGGGAGTCATCTCTCAATATTTTCTCGGCGGTGCAAAGTGTTAAAAGGTAGATCCCTACTTTTAACACTTGCCTGCTAAATACATTTCCCCCTTCCTAACATCCTAATCTACAGGGCGTGTTTTACCCCTGCAACGATCCTCCTCTACAGGTTGTGTTTTACCACTGCAACGCTACTTCTCTACAGGGTGTGTCTTACCCCTGCAACGCTACTTTTCTACAGGGTGTGTGTTTACCCCTGCAACGATCATTGCCATCAAGGAGCGGGTATCTCTCTGGAGTACTACCCGTTACCCATTCTCGAGACCTACGACCGACGACGACGACGACCAGCACGCAGGAAACAGCCACGTGCGGCCAAGTAGCCAAGTTAGACCCAGAAGGAAGACCCATCCGGCGGACCCAAGACGACCCAGCCTGACATATTCACTCTGTAATCTTAAGAATAATAAAAACTTGTTATACTGCTAACCTACGCCTTCTTCTTGAACCCGAGATCCCTTAATTATAGCTACCACACCCAGAAACCAACAAATTTCTGTGAACCCCGGCGCGGCGAGCATACCCCGGCCGTAGCAACGTCACAACCGTACGACACTTTGGGAATCTACTGGTCTACACACTACGTTTAAAAGGAAGGAGAAAATAGGGTTATAGGGCATGTAAATTCAATGGTGATACTCCAAAGCACCCCACGGTCCCAGAAGATTTAACACGGATGATTTTCGTGCGAAATTAATTCATTTTATTCTCTTTTCATTTGTTTATATTCTTTGCCCTGCCTGCCGCACCACTCATCTACCCCTTACACATGCGAGGCGTGAGGCACGCGAGACGTGAGGCTCGCTTACCCCTGTTACTCATTTCTCCTCAAAACAAGTGCTCCTGGAGAAGAGGAAAGGAGTCGATGTTTCTTTCTAGGATCTTCCTGGCCCGTTCTCCGATTTCAGCTCCTTTCTGGCATTTTCGAGTTCGCGCGACGTTCTTTCTTTTCACTCCGTTTACTTTGATTCCTCTAGTCACTTTCCCGTCTACACGTCCATTCACTTTCAGCTCTCTCCAATTAATCCTTGCTCTCGTTTCTACAGCCGGTCTCCAGCCTCCGATCGGCTCGTGCTCTGCCGGTGTTTTTTTGATTCTCCTCTACTCCCTCCTGTCGATTCTCTCGACTCAGCGTCGGCGTCGGCGACTTCACACTCGTGGCGTAGGGCTTTCCACCCTCCCTGGCTACGTACGTGCGTGGGCTTTCGCTCTCCCCTGTCTTCGTCGTTGATCTCGCCGTTGGGCCTCGCTCTCTCGTTGTCAGCGGCGTCGGTGTCTGGGTTTTCGCTCTGCTCTTTCGCCGTTGGTACCATCGTTGGGCCCCGCTCTCTCGCTGTCGGCAGCGTCGATGTCTGGGTCTTCGCTCTCTTCTTTGGTAGTGTGAGAGTCTGTGTGGGCCCGCGCTTGGCTAGTGATGACACTTGGACCGTGCTCCTCGTGATTCTAATTCCCCCTTTTAAATCACGAAACGCTCATATTCTTATTGGCTCTTCAGGCCGTATAATTAACAAAACTAATTGATCCAGTTTAATATCTGTACTTACATACTATATGTCCTACAACTATTTAACGAGATGTCAATACTTAATGCTAAAGAAAAAAAACGAAGATAATAAAGAAATGAAGCAAGCGGAAAAATGAAATAAAAAGAAATTAATTGCCCGTAGTCCTCCGGGGGCGTATTCTCCACCTCTTCGCTGACGGGTAACCTTCTTTGGTGGGAGAGCGGAAGGCCGCCTCCCCTGTTCGGAAAAGTTGTGAGGGAGCGTACGCTTCTTCACACAACCATCCACCCCCTTCTTGGAATACATTTACCAAAATAATATAGCATTGCAAAAAATTCTTCCTCATCGAATACATTTATGTGGTTTTTCCCACCATTAATTTTTGCAACAAAATTTGTTGCTGTTGAACCACAGTCGAAACAATCATTAAAAATCCCATATATGTTGTTTGATTATGAAAAAATTCAGAGCACAAATTTTAGGTTTGTTGTTGTCAGCTGTGTTTCCAATGGATGGCAGATAATGGATGGTAGCCTGTGGGAATCGAGGTTTCACATCTGTCAAAAAATCCCACAGTCCCCGTTAATGTACTGTGTGGAAAAAGGCTATTACGGGCTCAGTTAGTTGCCTACAAGTCACCGACACGAGCATTACAAATAAACATACAGTAAATATATTCTTAAACCCAGTGAAATAATGAACAACAAAATCCTTGGAAAAGATTGGGCTATAACACTGGCCGCGGTCAAGCACGGTGTCTGTGGTCCAATCCTTCCCCTCCCGTAGAAACTTTTCACTGTAGCTATTTCTCCTCCCGTAGAACATTTGTTCGCCCCTTGCCTGCAGGGCCACGTGTCCGGTACCTACACTCGCTCGCATCGCCGGCGCCCCCACGCTTCTCCCTGATCCACCTCTAGGTCCCCATTTACAAATATTTCTGTATAGGGACCGGGCCATGGACAGACTGAGAGGCTGTACCCCAGCGAAACTTAATTACAGTCGAACCGTTTCGGAGATTTGTATATATTTGATGTTTCCATTTTTGTTCACATACGTTTTTTAAATCTGGTTTCTCTATATGTCTACATCTACTTCGTACATATACATACATGGCTGTGTGCGAGGGGGAGAGGGAATGAGTCTGCGCTTGAAAGGCCACCGAAATTTAATTTGTTCCTTCTGGCTATAATAATGATCCGACCTGATCCAGATTCGGCATTCTGGCAGATACGGGTATTTTCCATCATTCTGTTTTTTTGGTTTTCTCGTATCTTAAAAATGTTGTATTCCACAGATTTTTGTTCTTTGTTTGGGCGGCAGAGGGCGTGGCCAACTTTTGAAACAAACTCGTCTCGGTTTGGTATCACAGGAGCTTGGATAGAAAATTTGGTTCATCTAGCTCTTATAGTCTTTGAGATCTAGGCGTCAAAAAATACTAACGAACATAGCGCCCCCTATACTCTTCGAGTACCGGGTATACAAATTTAAATTATTTTGCCTAGTGTTTTCAATTGATGTTTATGTATTGACATTTTCATTATCATTATCAGTCACTTCCGGACTGAGTAGTACGTAAAGCGTCAGCACTTAAGGAGCCAATTGCCAACGTTTCATGGGACATGGAGCTTCTTTTTATAATTTAAGAGCTTTACTATATCCATTATTGAACGAGCTTTTAGATTGTTATTCGTACATTAAAATATTTTGCAGTCGCCGACTAACACTTGCGAAGGAACCGTGCCCCTATCAGTTGTTTGTTCATTCTACTTATTGTTTTTTCCCTTCTACCGCTCGTGCTCTCACTATTCTACTAAGCCATTCCATTTTCCTACAATTAGATCCAGTGCCAACCAAACGGCTGCACAGCCGTAGTTGGACAGTATGGGTGGCCCGGGACGACCTAACTAAGGGAACAATCGGTTTAGTCTACTGGCCGAAAGTCCCCCTTTGAAAAAATGTAGACAACCACCAAAAATTCTCAATGAATTCCCCGACCTTCCAGTGATTAATGTCGCGAACCACAAGTATATAACAGTGTCTGCTAAAGACAATGAAAAAACGATCTCTGTAAATTCTTGCTTCGCTGTGCATAAAACACTTAAGCTAATCAGTAAGGACATCGCTCCTATTTCCAATTTAAGAAACGGGAACTTATTATAACTGGTTCACACACCTGACGATGCAAAAAAATGAATCAATCTCTAAATTCAGTACAGGTCATCATACCAGAGTCAGAGATTGTGACGGAGCATTTCCAAAAATAATCGATAGAGTTCCAAAAACTTCTTCTTCAAAAATCGACATCTTCTGGCACACGGTAAAAGTTTCAGAACATATTCAGAGCCCAATGCGTTGCAAAAAATGCTTAATGCTTTCACAAGTCCAAAGCATTGTAAGAATAAACCACTGTTTAAGAACTGTGGGCAAGCTCCACATTCTGGAAACTGCGACCCAAAATGCATCAATTGCTCTGAAAATCACCCAGCATCCGATAGAAAATGCAAGGCATTTTTAAGCAAAAAGAAATTCTAAAAATAAAAACACAAAAAAAGTGCACAATGCGTGAAGCTAATAATCAGTGGGCATTCCCTATATGGGCATACTTTATCTCCCTCCTTTTGAAAAATAACGTAATGGTATGAAGTTATAAAAGTGTTAGTCTATCCCAAAATTTTGTTTTGTTTATATTATTATAATTATTTTTTTTTTTCTTATAACTTAGGTATCTTTATCTTTTATGCTATCTACTTTATGTTGTCTCATATAACTAAGAAAATAATTTTAGACCTGTCCTGTTGGTCCTTAGTCTCCTATCATTAATGTCATGTCTGGTTGTGTTGTGCTGTGGGTGTATACTCTCCACTTTCAAAAAATTTACACAAGTCATTTATTGGGAATTTTTTTTTTATATTTAATTCGATTGTCTGAAATGAACGTCTTCATTAGACCGAACTTCAATATGATAACGTAATTTGACCTTTGTTTAATTATCTCACTAGATTTCTGTTCAATAGATATCATATTGGTCAATATTGTGAGTTTTGGCATTTGAGGCATTTGTTTTGTTTATTCGAGTCATATTTGTTTTTAAGTAATGCTCTTCTAGTCCTTGGCCAAGGTTTTTATATGCCTTTTTATTTGCTTTCCCCTCCGTAGGATTATTGGGATTTCGTAGACAAATGCTTCTTTCTATTTTCTTTTGGGTTACCGGCTTGAGTAGCTACTCTCTGCTTGTTCATAATATATTGCCCATATTTTAAATTAATTCAATGATCTTTAGCTTGGTACCTCTTTGAATTGGGTTGTCCTATTAAGCCGGCTTCTTATAAGCCCTTGAAAAAATTACCTTAGTCAAGAGTTCCATTAGTCTAAAGTTTGCCAATATCTCTTCCAATAATTTTATTTACTATGGACTTAGCGTTTTTACTATATGCAAGGTCACTAATTTTCGGGCTTGAAATGACTCATGTACGTGGGCTTAAAAGCTTTTTAATAGTTTTCCTAGGAAAATCAACTTTTACTTTTTTTCTTCTGTCCTGCGCAGGATTTATTTTGTCTACTTTGTTGTATTTTTCGATGGTTATTCTTAGTAACTCATCTGCAACATATGATATATTTTATGGTATTAAGCTCATTATGGATCATTTAATTGGATTTGTTGTTTTTAATAGTCGGACATGTGTATATTGATTATTTAAAGTTGTATTCCAATGTAAATTATAAAAAAAAATGTTTTTGATTTGAAGTTAAAACATTAGTTTGTTTAGGAGATATTTTTATTTAACGGGAAACCTCGGAACGATCTGGAAGTATTGTGGCATTATTTGCAAAAGACATTTGCTATTGATCGGATAATTTACATAGGTTGTTCGGACAAAGAATTAAGAAATATTAATAATGCCTATTGTGTATTGGGACAAAAATTGTTCTCTCTTTTTTTGAAATGGAAATCGTGCTGATAATAACCTCTATGAATGTTAAACTTTTTTTTAGAAAAACTAACCTTCACCAACTTCTGATGTTAATGCCGTTATGTTCGTATGAATATTTTAACCATATAGGAATTTTTCTTGATATTGAAGTATCTGCACAAGTTTTTGTAAATACACTTGAGTTAAGATTAATAGTGTTTACTTTTTTTTTTTTGTATTTATTACCTTTGAGTTATTACTTTTTGTACAAGCACAAGATTTTTTCGTTTTATTTTTTTATACGATGCGCTTTTTTTTTCTCGTTGCTTTTAGCATTTTTATGTACACCTGGCCCTCACTTAACACGGGGGTCACGTTCCTAGAAAACCTCGTGTTAAGCGAGACAAAATTCACATTGTGGCAGTTTATAAGGTTCTTTACTTTTCAATTGTTGGATTCTCCTTTTTCTAGAGGTTCAAATATGTATTGATGCATACGAGAAAGGTCTCACGCATTAATTGACAAAAAAGAATTTTAATAATATTTCGCAATCGTGTACGAGTGTGTTTTTCAGCGTGTTAAAAGGGGAAAGGGAGCAAATTTGTAACCGTGTAAGACCGAGTTCATGCTAAAAGAGTCCGTGTTAAGCGAGGGCCAAGTGTACTTGCTTCTATCTGAAACTAATGTTAATTAGTACAGTGGGCTGGGTTATGTACATGAGAACTGGAATTATTCAGTGTAAGTGAGTTGTGGCTTCTATCCCGGATCTATGCCGAGTTACGGGACTTGCTGGCGTCATGCGCCCTAATTTTCAATTAAAGCGAGCAATGTCAGATCACACACGCATGAATCCTGATCGTTTGCAAACCTTGCCACTTAATGAAAATCTCAAAAAACTACAAGGACGCATAATTCCACCTCAGAAAATTGTCTTTAATCAATCAAAATATTCTCTCTGCCGATTGGACAAGATTCTTTCGTGACCAAAGGCTGCTAACTGCTAACTCTCATAATTTTTATTTTTATTCTTTTTTTTAGCTTAACGATGTTGATTTAAAAAATATTAGATCCATATATATAAAGTTAAGATTCGCATTGGTGCATTTGCTTTGGCTTAGCGGTTTTGAAGCCGTGCCTACAAGCGTATCTTTAAACATTGTTTTAATGATGCCTTCCGTCATTAAGGCGAAATTGGTCGTGGACATCTGTGCAAAAGAGAGAATTTGAATAAAAACACTAGTCTTATGGCAGAACCAGAACGGTGCACCGTAGACCAAACAGCCAATCTAGCTTATGTAAACCTATTTTTGGAAAATCGAAAAACGTTTTTTTGTTTAGCTATTCGATTAACAATACATCATGGACTTTGTGGATATTTTTTATACCCGGTACTCGAAGATTGAAGGGGTATATTAGATTTGTTAAAAAAAATTGATGTGCGTAACACCCATAAGGAAGCGTTTCCGACCCCATAAAGTATATATATTCTTGATCAGCATCAATAGCCGAGAAGATACGAGAATACGCAGAATCATAGAGAATGACAATATCTATCAGAGTGTTGAATCTGGATCAGATCGGATCATAAATATAGCCACAATGAAGAAAACCATTTCGAAATGCATCGTTCCCTCTCGCTCTCTCTCACACATAGGGTTGGGTGCTGTGCCCATTCGTCCAGATGAGCGCCTAGATCTCAGAGACTATAAAAGCAACCAAACCTGTGATATCACTTCAGTACAAGTGTATTTCATAATTTTGCCACGCCCCCTTCCGCCCCCACAAAAGACGAAAATCTACAATTTGAAGATACGGGAAAACCAAAAACGCAGAATCATAGAGAATTACCATATCTATCAGAGTATTGAATCTGGATCAGATCGGATCATGAATATAGTCAGAAGGAACAAATGAAATTTCGGTGGCCTTCCAAGCGCAGACTCATTCCCTCTCTCTCTCGCACACAGCCGTGTATGTATATGTAGAAAGTAGATAAAGACATGTAGAAAAGGCAGATGTAAAAAATGTATGTAACAAATATGGAAACATCAAATAGATCAAAATCTCCGAAAAGGTTAGACTTAATTACTTTTTTCTTTTTTGGCTAAAATTAAATTTGTCCCTTTTGCGAACATGTAATAAATTACAACAAGCTCACATACATATATACTGACTGAGTACCGGCACTAACCATACAGTACATAGATGAGACATTTCATACAAACGGCTGTCGCAAGCGAAGTCTGAGATTTGCAGTACCAAGCGTTCGGCTCGGTACAGCAACTGTTCGGCTCATGACGCGGCGCTAGCCGAAGCCGACAGCAACGAAGCAATGGCATTGGTGTGTGTGTGTTATTATACACAACAAATTTTTGATTGTAGGCATTGTCAGTTCTTGGGCTCTTGGGTTTTTGGTTTCTGTTTTATTTTGTTTTGCTTCAGCGTATTTGGATGTATGGGTGCACATATATGCTCACGTACATTGTTGCTGCTGGTAGAACGAAATTTCTCAATTCCCTTAAGATTCTTGGATTTCTGTGCTTGTTACCCTTTACTTTAGCATTTTTAGAGTCGACACGTTTGAAGACACTTGCCTTATAATATCAGAATAACTCTTGTTTTCTATATGCTCTAGATGATAATTTTGTTTAATATAGAAAATATGAATATAACAGCGGATATGCATATGTAAATATATACATATAATATATTTCATACATAACTCCTATTGGAATAATTGTCCATTAGAGTATTCAGGGTGCAAATTGTGAATAAGCAAATAATTTTCATTTAATAAATATATTTGTATATAATTAAGTCGTATAAACATAAAGACTATACAGTTTGTACTATATATACACATATGAATATTTAATTGTATGGTATATCATATAATATATTAATATATATATACATTATATGTATATGATCACATACAAAAAAGTTATATGCGCTGAAAAAATTATATATGTATATGTATATCAGCCATTATTATGGATATTAATGACATATAAATAGGTATTGAATGGGTCTATACACATTTTAGTGTTATAGCCCAACAATCGTTCCTCGCTTTTTGAAGCGAATGCAAAGAATTCATTGGAGATTATGACTTTATGAAGACGCAGCTCGGCACAAGTACGCACACATAAATATGTAAGAACTTGCAGCTCTGTGCGCACTCACACATGCAAGCTCGTTCTATTTTTAGATCCATGGCTCGATTTCGAGCTGCCGAATTTGCGACGAGAAAAATGTATTTACTGAGAGCTGCATAGGTAATGACGATAGAATACTCTACAGAC
>OZ018402.1:21783398-21980125 GCA_963969585.1 Drosophila helvetica | reverse complement strand
CAAAAAAGACAAAAAAAAATTAAGTCAACCTTTTCGGAGATTTATATATATTATTTCCATTTTTGTTTACATACGTTTTTTACATCTGTCTTTTCTACATGTCTAAATCTACTTCCTACATATACATACACAGCTGTGTGCGAGAGAGAGAGGGAATGAGTCTGCGCTTGGAAGGCCACTGAAATTTCATTTGTTCCTTATGACTATATTTATGGTCCGATCTGATCCAGATTCAATACTCTGATAGATATGGTCATTTTCTATGATTCTGCGTTTTTGGTTTTCCCGTATCTTCAAAATTGTAGATTTTCATTATTTGTGGGGGCGGAAGGGGGCGTGGCCAAATTTTGAAATACACTTGTACTGACGTGATATCACAGGAGCATGGATAGAGAGTTTGGTTGCTCTAGCTCTCATAGTCTCTGAGATCTAGGCGCTCATCTGGACTAATGGGCACAGCGCCCAACCCTGTGTGTGAGAGAGAGCGAGAGGGAACGATGCATTTCGAAATGGTTTTCTTCATTGTGGCTATGTTTATGAGTCGATCTGATCCAGATTCAACACTTTTAGAGATATTCTCATTCTTTACGATTCTGCGTTTTTAGTTTTCTCGTATCTTTAAAATTGTGCATGCCACAGATTTTCGTCCTTGGAGTGGTCGGAAGGGGGCGGGGCGAAATTCTGAAATACACTTGTAACAGTGCGATAGGACAGGAGTCTGGATACAAAATTGTGTTCCTCTAGCTTTTATGGTCTTTGAGCTATAGGCGCTAATGAAGACGGACAGACGGACAGACGGACGGACGGACGGACAGACAGACTTAGCTATATCGACTCGGCTATTGATGCTGATCAAGAATATATATACTTTATGGGGTCGGAAACGCTTCCTTCTGGGTGTTACAGACATTAATTTTTTGCACAAATCTAATATACCCCTTTACTCTTCGAAAACCGGGTATAAAAATACGGCAAAAAATTTTCAAATTTGAAAGCTTAATAACTTCCAGCTGAAGATACAAAATGTTTTGGTACGATTAATAGCTGCATTTGTCAGCTTTTTAAAACTGCAAAGTTCAATAAAAAAAAAAAGATTTTAAAAAAATTCTTTAAAAAAAACTACGCTATCAGAATTGATCAGAAGAAGTCATTTTTGGCCACAGTGGAAAAGTCGTCTTACTTGTTTAATTTGTGAACAACAAAATTGGAATCAGTGATCAGTCAAGTCAGCTCTCACTGCGTTCGGTCGTGTCATGTCTCGTCATCAATGCTCGGAATGCAATTTGAACGTCACTACTGCTCAGCTTGGCTGCTTTGATGCTGTTCACTACTCGTCGTTGTGCCGCCGTGCGTTTCATTTGTCGTGCATTGATTTTCCCTCAGATGCTTTTAAACTTTTAATAAATCTTTAATTAATCCCAACCTGTTGTGGCAGTGTGATAACAGTGTGGTTGCGAATGATTCGCACGATGACAAATTCTGGCCAGTATCGGTAAGAGTTTCCCGCTTTGTGCATAAACAGAGGCTGATCTGACGGCTGTTAATCTGCCTACACTTGTGCCATTGCGGACGTCCACCCTGACTCAGGAAGTTCCAGTTCCATCCACTTCAAAAAACCCCCAGTGAGCGGCGCCTATGGTTTTTGGATCGCCGCTTCTCGACAAGCTTTTCTGCTTTCATGTTCTCGCCTCTTTGCAATGGGCAACGAGCCGTTGCATCATATTCGGCATTCTTTGGAACACCAACAATATATTTCTTTTTCGCACTGCGCTTTTTGCGTTATTCGCTCGGCTGCTGCTGGTTCGGACGTCGATGCTCTTGCTGGCGCTCCATTTCGGCTATTTGCGCTTCTGACGTCATAATGCGTGTGCTTTGCTTGCTCCGTCGCTGCACTCGACATTTGGAGAGAGTCAGCAGCCCGGCGCTCGCTTTTAATTGGAACACTCTCTTCGGTATTAACACCTGGATTGGTATTCCCTATCGCTGCCCTGACCAATCTTCTGGACGAGTATGGTGTGTTTCGGACTGCGACGTGCGTGCAGATTTCACGCACGAGCCTTGCCCCTCTTGCTGTGTGCGATGAACCTTACCCTCCTCTAGATCCTAGTTCCGTGGCCGCTAACCGGACTGCACCGCCACTGCCTGGGGACACGCTGATGAACGGAGCCAAATCGATCCGGCTATTTTTTCAAAAAATTTCGGGTATGCGCACTAAGGCTCAAGCGGTCTACTTGGCAACATATACGTGCAATTTCGACGTTATCACCCTTGTGGAAACCTGGCTCAACGAAAACTTCTTCGACAACGAGTTCTTTGATCCCAACCTCTTCCAAGTGTTTCGTAACGAATGAGACTGTGCCAAAACGAAGCGCTGAAGAGGGGGTGGGTTCATTGTGGCCGTTAGACGCACCCTACATTGTGATCCGATTTGTCTCCTTGATGGCGACTCTATCTTGGATCAGACGGTGGCCGACGGTGGCCGGTCAGAGACGTTAGGTCAGCGCATCGTATATTCCTCCGAATAGTAGTTATGACATTTACAAGGCGCACGCAGAATATTGCCAACATTTATGGTAATTTGCGGGACCGCCAGCATCTCTGCGTGGTTGGTGACTTCAATCTGGGTTCGTTGGTGTGGTTCGCCGATCCACAGTCGTCGGCTATGATGCCGAGCAATGTGCATTTGCCACATGAAGCAGCGCGAGCGGTAATACTAATAGTGGCATAACAAACCTTTTTGCTTTCTTTTTTAGACCTAATTTTGAGCCGGGTGCAGTTGGGCGTGATTTGGTTGTTTTGGACACCATCTCTTCGGTGGTCAATAATAGGACCCTTGATGTATCGGAAGCGGACATTTTGTAAGCAATTGCCGATCTGGATGATTCCAGTAAACCTGACGGTGATGGCATTTCCGCCATCCTGCTTCACAGCTGCAATGTTGCATTTTGTGATCCTCTTAAAATTCTTTTCACAAATTCTCTGCGAACGGATCGGTTTATTGATATGTGAAAAAAGCCACGATTACGCCCATAATTAAGAAAGGTACTAAGAACAGCATTTCCAATTACAGACCAATCGCCAAGCTTAAGACGGTTTCTAAACTTCTTGAGCGAATCTTTGCCAAAAAGGTCATGTTCCTCCTGATCTTATATTAGCCCTACTCAGCATGGTTTTATGCCGGGTAGATCATCGACAACCAATCTGATCGCCTTCAGTCATTTTTACACACATGCTTTCGAAATGCACTCCCAAGTTGACGTTGTCAGTATAGTCAGTAAAGTCAGTATAGACTTTCCTAAGGCTTTGATAAAGTCTCCCACTGTGCGTTAGTAGCCAAGCTTCATTTTTTAGGGATTCATTCCTGCCTGCTTTGTTGGTTTGCATCATATCTTAAACGGCGGCAGTATGATGTGATGGTAAATGGAAAGCAGTCGGACACTTACTTGGCTACTTCCGGACTTTCACAGGGAAGTGCACTTGGTCCACTGCTTTTCGCCATATTCATTAATGATACATGTCTCTGCATTCAATCTTCTCAGCATCTACTTTATGCTGATGACCTTAAAATTTTCCGTTCGATCAAAACGTTGGGCGATAGCATTAGTCTTCAGCGTGACCTTGATAGAGTAGCTCGTTGGTGCAGACTTAACTCACCCCCTCTCAACATTAACAAATGTTTCTTTGTTACCTACAGCAAGAGTGTATTCGGCGTTCAGGCCTTATATTCCATCTATGACCATTCGCTCTTGAAGCAGACGGAGACACTTGACCAAAGGGTCTTCTTTGATTCAAAATTTCTTTTTATTGAGCATTTGAACTTCATTTGTTCGGCTTTGTTAGGCGCAACTCATACCGGTTTTTGGACCCGTATACGAGGCTTAGCCTCTCCTCATTCCTAGTGTGCTCGCGACTCGAGTATGCGTCAATGGTATGGAATCCCACGGTGATCGTTCAGATTGCCCGTATTGAAAGGTTACAAAGGAAGTTTTTGAAGTTTGCGCTCCAGCCTCTGCAGTTTTCTAGCCCGTTGCCATCTTATGAGTGCAGATGTCGCCTCGTGCATCTCTCCTCTCTCGAGGATCGGAGAACCATTGCTGCTCAGATATTTATATTTGATTTATTCGTGGGGAACATTGATTGCCCAGACCTACTCCGTATAATCGGCTTAAGCACGACTGCCAGGAGCTTAACACTCATGCACCTTTTGCAGTTCATTTCAACCTGACCAACTATGGTTTTAACAAGCCTATTTATAGGGTTCTTCGCCAGCATAATGCGCTGCCAGCTGGGATGCGATTTGACTTTTCATAGACGAAAGAAGACAGTTGCTTGCGGATTTTTTTTTAATTCATAATTAATTTTGTTATTTTGTTCTTTTGTTATTTTTTAATATAGTAATAAGATAGTTTAGCCAGTTAATAGTTGTTTCCGTTGGCGAATAAATAAATAAATAAATTCTGTTCCCGCTCAATTATAGAGCTTGAGTGACAACACTAACAAAAAAATGTTTTTTGCGATTGTCTGTGACTATCAAACGACAATTGCTTACATTCTTAATTGATAATATAATATTATATTAAGAAACATGAAAATTTAACTAGAGATTTGACAAGAAGTTTCGTAAAATGTGCGCTGCCTCGTTCCATACTATATAAAAGGAGGAGAAGAGAGGTGAGGAGAGGCGATGAGTAGCAGCTCCCAGGGCGTAGCTCACTGTTTGGAGAGCATTGGTCCAGAATGGTGCCGCGTAGTGTATCACGAATCTCGTCACACTCTCGTCAGAAGTAATCCTTGATATTGCCACGTATTGCTGGTATTTGCCACGGTGGTGTTGGCCGTCTAGAGACCAATATTCGCTCCGTCTTATGGGATGCTAGCTCAGGTCCAATCCGCTCCAGCTACTGTTGGATGAGAGTAATTTTCTGATTGCAGGTCGACTTCACCACCGATTCGCAACCACAAGAACTGCCGCATGGTCTGCAAAGCCACACATGCACTGCATGGACCTGAGTCGCAAAATGCCGTCATACGTCGCGTTCCAGCAACGACCACTGCTGGACGATTCCAGATAACTGGTGTTGTTCCCTGCCAGCCTACGTGTCGTACAAAAGTAGCCGCCTTTCAAAAAAGCTTTGCACCATCCGCTGTGGGTACCTGGGTGTGTTCAAACTATCTAGCGCCCCAAGGATGCAGCTCCACCTAGCTGTGTTGAACGCATTCTTGATGTCTTGCGTTATTTGCCCTTCCACCGAGTAGCGGCAATTGCCTTTGAAGCAATATCCACTACTCTATATTTATATTATTATCTTTTATTGCCTGTTTTTGGCACCCTTGAAAAACCCACAAAAAACTAAGAAATATGAAAGGAAACCACCACTTTACACACATCCACTTTTAGCAAAAATCTAATATACCCCTATTCTTCGGGTACCGGGTATAAAAAGTTTTTCTGGACATATTCTTTATGGTTCTGGGGTACTTCATGCTGAGAGCACCATACACAATAACCAAAGATAATATAAATAGTAAGATGAGCATATCCATACAACATTTTTGACGTCAATTTAGGCTGTGTGGATAGGCTGAAAAGTTTAAGCAGCAGTCCACACAAAGACTCGGCGCAGTACCTTAGCACAAAGTCGGGAATTTAGTCAGGATCTAGGGAAAACAGCGGCTTAACTATTCGGAGATCATGAAAATCCGAGCTTTCATTTAGCAAGGGAGTGCAAATTTCCAGGCAATGGGGGTTTATTAAAATTGGGCAAAAATATTGGCAATCGCCTGATCATTATTTGCTTACTGTTAACGAAGCTGTAAAACTGTTTAGGGTCCTGAGAAAAACGTATCCTGCATCAAGATAAGTAGTCCTTATATTATTGAGCGTTAAGAACTGATAAGTTTGACCAATGCTTTACATAGCGAAAAGTTGTTTGTAAAGTCTTGAATTAAAGGTTTTTAGACTGGATAAATCTTTGGTGAACCAAGGAGGTTTCCCGGATCTAATGAGTCAAGTGCATCGTAGAAAATGTGTGTGCCTAGGTTCGCTTCAGTGGACAAATACAAAGCGGACCACTGAAAGTCCCTAATGAGGTTTTAAAGCTTCGCAACGCCGGCTTTACGAAAGCAGCGGACACATTGAGGTAGCCTACCTGACCGATCCAATGCGGTTGGTCCTATATCGAGCGACACTTCAAGTGTAGGATGGTAGGCGTGACATGGGGACTAGATTATTAGACTCGTTTACCGAAGACCAAACAGTTCCTGGTAAATTGAAATCCCCGAGAACTATCATATGATCTATATCTGATAGCGAGGAAGAAACAGCGCTTAAGGCGGACAAGTGCTGCGATATCCGACGAAGGTGGAATATACGAGCATGTAATAAAGACTGAAAAAGCGGGAAGAATCAGTTTTATAAACAGGAATTCCAGTTCTTGTTGAATCTGGACTGTAAAATGTTCCGACGTGAAGTTAGAGTACACTGCAATCAGAACCCCACCTGCACGTCGAGACGAACGGTCATTTCTAAAGGTTGTGTACCGACCTGCCAAAACTTCAGAACTAAGAATTTCCGGTTTTAACCAGGTCTCTGTAAACACAATTACATGGGATGCAAATGCGACGCTATCCCGAAACAGAGTGCTGAGCTTACTACGCAAGCCTCTAACATTCTGGTAGGTGATTAAGAGAGAGGAAGTTAGTTTTTTGGATGGGTGGACTGGGAAGATGAGGATGGAGCACTGGCCTGACTAGTATTAGGAGTTATTGGGGGCCTACTCTTCTTCTTTGCCTTAAAATCCTTCACCACCATGTTCTCTGGCCAAAATTTGGCAGAGCAAATGGTGTCAAAATGAGTTGGGGAGACGCTTATTTTGAATGAAGCTACATCCCTGGCATAAGAGAAGTTAAACTTCTCCACCTTTAAACCGGCTTGTATATTGCTTTGAATAAAAGCAGTAACGTCATCTATAGTGGTGTAAGGGGCAAGCCGTGAGACAAATATTTGTCGTTTAGGTGTAGGTGTGATCACCACCAATCTTGGGTTTGGCACCACAGACCTTGTACCTGTGATGGCAATACCCGGTGGTCCGGGTCGTATGTTTGTTGGTGGGATCGAAGTGGACGGGATATTAGGAATGTTGGCGGACTCGACGGACACGGACGCTACGGAAATTTCTGGTTGTGCGTTCTCCGAAGTGATAAATTCGGCTGCCAAATTTGCATCACCAGCAGCTGTCGTTGCCCTTGGAATAGCAAACGATATCGGCTGCTGCACAATTGGAGTGGTCGGAGTCGGTTGTTCGGCAACGGGCGGCAGAGGGACAGTTGGGGCTTGCAGATCCCGCGGAGTGACCTTTTTTCGCCTAGGAGACTCATTCAGCAGTTGCAAACTGCTAAACAAAGACTCCATGGCTAGGAGCCGATCGTACTGCTTTTTAAAGCCCACGGTCAGCTCCTTAAAGCCATTCCGCGTCTGCCCCATAAACCTGGCCATCTCTATGTGAGCCCCCCGGCATGCCTCACAACAGTAGAACAAGCCATTATGCTTGGAAATTGCATCACCCACGAGGCCTGAGTACCCAGCGCACTTTGCGTGCATTGCTTTTCTGCAAAGATAGCAGGGGATACTCGACTGAGCAGTGGTGACCACCTGTTTGCAGGTTTTTTTGGTACAGATAATAGGTGATTCCATTTTAAATACAATAAACAAAATTTATTTCAAAACAAATAGAACAAAAAAATAGAAAGGAATTAGTAAAAACTGAGCGGAGAGCGGTTGTAGCAGCTGCAATGAGAGAGAGAGAGAGAGCGCTACTACACGGAAAGTATTGAGAGCGAGAGAGGAAGAACAGTTATTTATGTTTGGGTTATAGGGAGAGAGTGATGCTAAAGCACAGACTACAAGATGAGAGCGGGCTAAATTCAATGTGAGAGCGTACTTACGAAAAGCAACAACAAAAACACAATGTTAATCGACGCAAAAAAAGAATTATTAAATTATGATTTACACAGTAAATAGGCATGCACTCGCGATTCAGGATAGACTTTAAGTTAGCAAGTTAATTTGTTAGTTCGCAAAAGGTTTATTTTGGACAAACACCGGTTGTTTATACAAAATAAGTGAAAAATGAGCGGAGCGCAATGAAAAAACGCGTCTGAACACTACGAGAGAGATAGACGTTGAGCAAATCAAACACATTGTTTTGTGAGTTCGGGATTTCCAATATGGAGAAAATAATTTTCGTAACGGACAGAGGCTCCAATGTTATAAAAGCCCTGAAAAAGAATTTTCTTTTAAACTGCAGTTGCCATTTGTTTACAAACGTGTTGGAGCATTCTTTTAAGGCATTCTTAGAGCTAACCGAGCTTTCAGAGGCGTGTGAAAAAATTGTGAAGTACTTTAAGACAGCCAAATTGCAGCATCAGTTGCAAACATTTTTAAAAAACCAATGCCCGACACGGTGGAACTCAAATTTTACAATGTTTAAGTCAATAGTAGACAGTTGGTTTTGCAATACCGAAATTCTTAAAGAAAAACAGGAAAGCCAAAGATTGTTACTTCTAAGTACTTAAGCGCTACAGCAACTAGTTGACTTATGCTGCGATTTTGAAGTAATTTTTTTTTAAAACTACAACTGTGCAGCTTACACTCTTTATCTTTTGCGATTTCATCAATTCAAAAAATCAGGCTTCTATGTGCAACAGATGTACCATTCATAGGGACATTAAAAAAAAAAATTATCAGTAACAAAAAAATGTTTTTTGCGATTGTCTGTGACTATCAAACGACAATTGCTTACATTCTTAATTGATAATATAATATTATATTAAGAAACATGAAAATTTAACTAGAGATTTGACAAGAAGTTTCGTAAAATGTGCGCTGCCTCGTTCCATACTATATAAAAGGAGGAGAAGAGAGGTGAGGAGAGGCGATGAGTAGCAGCTCCCAGGGCGTAGCTCACTGTTTGGAGAGCATTGGTCCAGAATGGTGCCGCGTAGTGTATCACGAATCTCGTCACACTCTCGTCAGAAGTAATCCTTGATATTGCCACGTATTGCTGGTATTTGCCACGGTGGTGTTGGCCGTCTAGAGACCAATATTCGCTCCGTCTTATGGGATGCTAGCTCAGGTCCAATCCGCTCCAGCTACTGTTGGATGAGAGTAATTTTCTGATTGCAGGTCGACTTCACCACCGATTCGCAACCACAAGAACTGCCGCATGGTCTGCAAAGCCACACATGCACTGCATGGACCTGAGTCGCAAAATGCCGTCATACGTCGCGTTCCAGCAACGACCACTGCTGGACGATTCCAGATAACTGGTGTTGTTCCCTGCCAGCCTACGTGTCGTACAAAAGTAGCCGCCTTTCAAAAAAGCTTTGCACCATCCGCTGTGGGTACCTGGGTGTGTTCAAACTATCTAGCGCCCCAAGGATGCAGCTCCACCTAGCTGTGTTGAACGCATTCTTGATGTCTTGCGTTATTTGCCCTTCCACCGAGTAGCGGCAATTGCCTTTGAAGCAATATCCACTACTCTATATTTATATTATTATCTTTTATTGCCTGTTTTTGGCACCCTTGAAAAACCCACAAAAAACTAAGAAATATGAAAGGAAACCACCACTTTACACACATCCACTTTTAGCAAAAATCTAATATACCCCTATTCTTCGGGTACCGGGTATAAAAAGTTTTTCTGGACATATTCTTTATGGTTCTGGGGTACTTCATGCTGAGAGCACCATACACAATAACCAAAGATAATATAAATAGTAAGATGAGCATATCCATACAACATTTTTGACGTCAATTTAGGCTGTGTGGATAGGCTGAAAAGTTTAAGCAGCAGTCCACACAAAGACTCGGCGCAGTACCTTAGCACAAAGTCGGGAATTTAGTCAGGATCTAGGGAAAACAGCGGCTTAACTATTCGGAGATCATGAAAATCCGAGCTTTCATTTAGCAAGGGAGTGCAAATTTCCAGGCAATGGGGGTTTATTAAAATTGGGCAAAAATATTGGCAATCGCCTGATCATTATTTGCTTACTGTTAACGAAGCTGTAAAACTGTTTAGGGTCCTGAGAAAAACGTATCCTGCATCAAGATAAGTAGTCCTTATATTATTGAGCGTTAAGAACTGATAAGTTTGACCAATGCTTTACATAGCGAAAAGTTGTTTGTAAAGTCTTGAATTAAAGGTTTTTAGACTGGATAAATCTTTGGTGAACCAAGGAGGTTTCCCGGATCTAATGAGTCAAGTGCATCGTAGAAAATGTGTGTGCCTAGGTTCGCTTCAGTGGACAAATACAAAGCGGACCACTGAAAGTCCCTAATGAGGTTTTAAAGCTTCGCAACGCCGGCTTTACGAAAGCAGCGGACACATTGAGGTAGCCTACCTGACCGATCCAATGCGGTTGGTCCTATATCGAGCGACACTTCAAGTGTAGGATGGTAGGCGTGACATGGGGACTAGATTATTAGACTCGTTTACCGAAGACCAAACAGTTCCTGGTAAATTGAAATCCCCGAGAACTATCATATGATCTATATCTGATAGCGAGGAAGAAACAGCGCTTAAGGCGGACAAGTGCTGCGATATCCGACGAAGGTGGAATATACGAGCATGTAATAAAGACTGAAAAAGCGGGAAGAATCAGTTTTATAAACAGGAATTCCAGTTCTTGTTGAATCTGGACTGTAAAATGTTCCGACGTGAAGTTAGAGTACACTGCAATCAGAACCCCACCTGCACGTCGAGACGAACGGTCATTTCTAAAGGTTGTGTACCGACCTGCCAAAACTTCAGAACTAAGAATTTCCGGTTTTAACCAGGTCTCTGTAAACACAATTACATGGGATGCAAATGCGACGCTATCCCGAAACAGAGTGCTGAGCTTACTACGCAAGCCTCTAACATTCTGGTAGGTGATTAAGAGAGAGGAAGTTAGTTTTTTGGATGGGTGGACTGGGAAGATGAGGATGGAGCACTGGCCTGACTAGTATTAGGAGTTATTGGGGGCCTACTCTTCTTCTTTGCCTTAAAATCCTTCACCACCATGTTCTCTGGCCAAAATTTGGCAGAGCAAATGGTGTCAAAATGAGTTGGGGAGACGCTTATTTTGAATGAAGCTACATCCCTGGCATAAGAGAAGTTAAACTTCTCCACCTTTAAACCGGCTTGTATATTGCTTTGAATAAAAGCAGTAACGTCATCTATAGTGGTGTAAGGGGCAAGCCGTGAGACAAATATTTGTCGTTTAGGTGTAGGTGTGATCACCACCAATCTTGGGTTTGGCACCACAGACCTTGTACCTGTGATGGCAATACCCGGTGGTCCGGGTCGTATGTTTGTTGGTGGGATCGAAGTGGACGGGATATTAGGAATGTTGGCGGACTCGACGGACACGGACGCTACGGAAATTTCTGGTTGTGCGTTCTCCGAAGTGATAAATTCGGCTGCCAAATTTGCATCACCAGCAGCTGTCGTTGCCCTTGGAATAGCAAACGATATCGGCTGCTGCACAATTGGAGTGGTCGGAGTCGGTTGTTCGGCAACGGGCGGCAGAGGGACAGTTGGGGCTTGCAGATCCCGCGGAGTGACCTTTTTTCGCCTAGGAGACTCATTCAGCAGTTGCAAACTGCTAAACAAAGACTCCATGGCTAGGAGCCGATCGTACTGCTTTTTAAAGCCCACGGTCAGCTCCTTAAAGCCATTCCGCGTCTGCCCCATAAACCTGGCCATCTCTATGTGAGCCCCCCGGCATGCCTCACAACAGTAGAACAAGCCATTATGCTTGGAAATTGCATCACCCACGAGGCCTGAGTACCCAGCGCACTTTGCGTGCATTGCTTTTCTGCAAAGATAGCAGGGGATACTCGACTGAGCAGTGGTGACCACCTGTTTGCAGGTTTTTTTGGTACAGATAATAGGTGATTCCATTTTAAATACAATAAACAAAATTTATTTCAAAACAAATAGAACAAAAAAATAGAAAGGAATTAGTAAAAACTGAGCGGAGAGCGGTTGTAGCAGCTGCAATGAGAGAGAGAGAGAGAGCGCTACTACACGGAAAGTATTGAGAGCGAGAGAGGAAGAACAGTTATTTATGTTTGGGTTATAGGGAGAGAGTGATGCTAAAGCACAGACTACAAGATGAGAGCGGGCTAAATTCAATGTGAGAGCGTACTTACGAAAAGCAACAACAAAAACACAATGTTAATCGACGCAAAAAAAGAATTATTAAATTATGATTTACACAGTAAATAGGCATGCACTCGCGATTCAGGATAGACTTTAAGTTAGCAAGTTAATTTGTTAGTTCGCAAAAGGTTTATTTTGGACAAACACCGGTTGTTTATACAAAATAAGTGAAAAATGAGCGGAGCGCAATGAAAAAACGCGTCTGAACACTACGAGAGAGATAGACGTTGAGCAAATCAAACACATTGTTTTGTGAGTTCGGGATTTCCAATATGGAGAAAATAATTTTCGTAACGGACAGAGGCTCCAATGTTATAAAAGCCCTGAAAAAGAATTTTCTTTTAAACTGCAGTTGCCATTTGTTTACAAACGTGTTGGAGCATTCTTTTAAGGCATTCTTAGAGCTAACCGAGCTTTCAGAGGCGTGTGAAAAAATTGTGAAGTACTTTAAGACAGCCAAATTGCAGCATCAGTTGCAAACATTTTTAAAAAACCAATGCCCGACACGGTGGAACTCAAATTTTACAATGTTTAAGTCAATAGTAGACAGTTGGTTTTGCAATACCGAAATTCTTAAAGAAAAACAGGAAAGCCAAAGATTGTTACTTCTAAGTACTTAAGCGCTACAGCAACTAGTTGACTTATGCTGCGATTTTGAAGTAATTTTTTTTTAAAACTACAACTGTGCAGCTTACACTCTTTATCTTTTGCGATTTCATCAATTCAAAAAATCAGGCTTCTATGTGCAACAGATGTACCATTCATAGGGACATTAAAAAAAAAAATTATCAGTAATGTTGACGAAACTTGGATTCCTGCATTAAATATGCAACCTGCCGATAAAGAAGATATTATGCAATTTTGTATTTCCCAAATGGATAGCTCATATACTTGTCCACCGTCACCAACCAGTCCATGTGTGTCAAATTCCGATTATACTTCCCAACTTAATTTCCCGAAAGCAGCATCTTAGACACAAACAAACAAAGCACCCAAGATTCTTCAAATCAATCAAATAACCCAGACGTTCATTTTTTTCCTTTATTTATTAAAAAAACCATCACAGACTACTTGAAAAAACCTGAAAACGAGATTCAAAAGTATTCTAAAGAAAATGTGGAAATGACGATGATTTCAACAAATAGTGCAGAAGTAGAACGAGAATTTTCTTTGGCAGGCAATATTATTACTGAGAAAAGAATCCGACTTTGTCCAAAATACATATGTTGAGCTACTGAGCATTTTAAGCAGCTATAGATTAAAGTCGATTGATTGAAAAAAATTATAAACCAACTGCACGCGATTACTCAGATATACAAACAATATTTATTATTTCTTCGGTGCGATCCGCACTCTACAAGAGTATATACAACGACTGACTCAATGAGAGCCAGAATGCTCTCCTCTCTCAGCAACGCTCGCAGTGACAGGTTGCCACATCCCTCCAATGTTTTTCAGCTTCAGCTTCAAGGCCTGCTGCGCATCTAAAGGCTGCTCCACGGAGATATCGGGAATCGATTCGGCTTGCGGTAACGGTGGTGGCTGTGTACTAAGTGAGGCACCATTTCCTTGCTCGCTGCTATCCGACTGTTGAGAAGATCCGATGTCTAAACCAGAACCCCCTGAGATCTTTTTGACATGACCTATATTTCTCAAATACGTCTTACCTCCTCCTGATATCTTCACTATGCTTCCATCTATCTGGATTACCTCATAGACTGTTGTATCAAAACCAGGAGTTAACTTATTAGGAAAAATCACGTTCTTTAACACTACTTTATCTCCCAGTTGTATTTTAGAGTCTGTGGGTCTCCTAGTTTTGTCTGCCACCTCCTTTCCTTTTTCCTTATTAGTAAAATCCCTGTCTCTCTCTTCAGAATCTCCCACTTCTCCTACAATATCCTGAACTCCCGGAATATTGTCTCTAATTAAGCGATTGAATATAAGCTTAGATGGTGGCGAGCCCGTAGTCCCGTGCGGAGTAACATTGTACATCAATATACATTTTTGAATCTCCTGTTTATAATTTTTATCATTTACATATGCTATCTTCAACCGCTTTACCAATGACCTATTCATAGTTTCTACCTCGCCTTTAGCTTGAGGCCAATATGGAGGGGTTGTAATGAGGTCAATTCCATTCGTCTCACAATATTTATTAAACTCTACACTCACATATTGCCTGCCATTGTCTGTTCTTAACTTTTTTGGATACCCTAATCTACTAAAAATTTCGGACATCTCTTCAATAAGCACCTTCGATCCTATTGATTATACACATTTGACTTCTATGTATCTCGAATAGTAATCGATGAGAACTAGCAAGTGCTCATTATTTGGCAACGGTCCTAACAAGTCAGTGGCTACCCATACCCATGGGCTACTCGGAAATGCATGACGTCTCATTGGGACTGGATTATCTGGTAAAGATACCAATAAACAGTCACGACAACCCTTGACAAATTTTTCTGCATCCCTGTCAATTTTTGGCCACCATATTTTTGATCTTAGTCGCCTTTTCATTGCTGCTTCTCCAGGGTGTCCCTCATGAGCTAGTGTTAAAACTCTCTGTCGTAGTTGTTGGGGGATGATCAGACGGATTTGTCTTAATAAAATACTACCAATACTCGACAGCTCCAGGCGAAACGGATAATATGGGCTAGTTGTTGCAGAATTCCAGCAGTTATTGTCCAGGCATTTTATGGCATCTAGTACTTCCTCGTCTCTTGTACTCATTTCGGAAATCTCGGATATATTTAAAGATGTGGGAGCAGAAATTGAAATCATATGGAATATGTTTTCCCCTCCACCCCAATCAAATGATTTAGTACTTGAAATGTCACATTAGCGTGATATCGAGTCAGCAATATTTTTCTTCCCAGACTTATATATCACCTGGAAACGGTATGCCTGAAGACGTAATAACCACCTCACAATTCTGGCTGGAGGCTTAGAAGTTGGTTTAAAAATCGTTTGCAATGGCTTATGGTCAGTTACCAACTCGAATTTCAGACCAACAACATAGTAATGCATTTTTTCCACGCTCCATACCAATGCCAAACTTTTCTTTTCCGTTTGCGAATATCGTTTCTCAACATCAGAAAGGCTCTTACTTGCAAACGATATGATAAATGGATTATTGTCGACATCAAACTGTATCAAGACTGCTCCCAGCGCTACTGGACTGGCATCAGCTATTACACGAGTTTTTAACTTAACGTTAAAATATGCCAACTCCGGAACTCGTGAATTTCCAATTTTTAATTTGTCGAATGCTTGCTGCTCTAGTTGGTTCCACAGAAATTTCTCATCCGCTTTGAGTAACTTTCTCAACGATTCTGTTGTATCTGCCAAATCTAGCAAGAAACTTCTCACGTACGTGACCAGGCCTAAGAAACTCCGAAGTTCTTCCTTGTTCTTTGGTGGCCTGAATGCCGTAATTACTTCTACTTTCTCTGGATCAGCAGAAATGCCTGTGTAAAATAGTATATGCCCGAGGAACTTAAGTCGCTGTTTTTTCCATACGCATTTATCTTTATTGAGAAATATATTGTTTTCCTTGAAGATAACTTTTACCATCTCCACCATTTTGTCTTTTTTCTCCAGTGAACTTCCGAAGACAATTACATCATCAATATAATTAAACGCATTCGGACATTTCGCTAATCGTTCCTCCAGCAGTTTTTGAACTATCTCAGGTGCTGAGTTAACACCGCAGTGTAGACGCTTGTATCTATACAGTCCTTGTGGTGTTATAAATGTAGTAATTTCACTCTTCAAATCCAGTCGAGAAAAATACTTAGCGTCCTTAAGCTTCATTAAAAACGACTCGAATATTGGTAATGGGTAATTTTTCCGTTGAATTGCTTTATTCGCTTCACGCATATCAATGCACAGCCTTATATTCCCATCACCTTTGAATGCGATAACCATTGTAGAAATCCATTCACTCGGTCCATGTACTGGCTCTATTATATCTTGAGACAAAGCCGATTCTAGCTCTTCTTTTACCTTGTCCTCAATGGCGGCTGGGATGCGTCGCATTGGTTGCTTCACGGGCCTCACATGTGGATCAATTGACAGACGAATAGATACATTATTCCACTTTGGAAAAGGTTTCAACTTTTCGACTCTATTTATAGCTATGCCCAGTCTCAACACGTTGAGTTTTATGGTGCTTTTCTTTTTTTTCTGTTCGGTTTTTTCTCTCGTCGCCAATGTAATGACTTGTAAACAGCCCAATAATTATAAACCAACTGCACGCGATTACTCAGATATACAAACAATATTTATTATTTCTTCGGTGCGATCCGCACTCTACAAGAGTATATACAACGACTGACTCAATGAGAGCCAGAATGCTCTCCGCTCTCAGCAACGCTCGCAGTGACAGGTTGCCACAAAGTTTATTGTCAGTGATGAAATGTTAAGTTTGTTACAATAGCGTTACATATATAACGAAAGCAAGACAAGTCTGATGTGGTTTGAAGAGCGATGACGAGGTACGAGACGAGATGCTAGGTGTAGACTGTTTCCAAGGGCAGGCGGGCCGATTGCCCGTGCCCTAATGTAAGTGAGAGCGAGCGATGCATCGAGGGAGCGATAGAGGTGGCGAAAGATCGAGAGAGCAAAACAGAAGACAACAGATCGAGATAGCGATGTAGAAGGCGAAGGAAAGAAAGAAGACTAGAGAGAACGGCTGGATAGGCTGCTGCCGTGCGGGAACTTATGTATGTATGACAATATGTAGAGAATGTGGTACAATGGGCAGTATCAACGACGAACAATAATGGAATTTACTCTACTTCTGCTCCACTGACTAAGACTATGTTTTATGAGTAATTCTGAACTACGTAACCCAACATACTCCCCCTGTTCAAAGCCTGCCTTTCGTCATCATCCAACAGCATACAGGGTTCAGCAGCCATAGTGCGTTGTAGTTGGGACCATTCCATCGAGACGTGTAGAGCTGCCGCAAGTAATCAGCGGGTTGACCCACACCTAATCGGTCGAAGTTGAGCCATGTCATGTGGGGCTCGGCTGTAGAAGAAGAAAAGGCAAAAGAGGATAGCGCAATCAAACTAGGCAGTTGACGTAATGTGTCCAGATCAGCAGGAGTTTCTGAAATGAAGACGAGATTTTTAGAATTCTCCGCCCTCCCCCCAATGGACCAATATTGGGATGGTCTTGGGGCCAGCAGATCTCGAAGTCCAGCGTGATGTCCAGCATTAGGTCCGTTAACAGGTAGAGGGAATATGTTCAGATCGTTCGGAAGAGCCCCTAGCGAGTGAATATCGGCCGAAATGGAGCGCTTGCAGGGACTCCACGATGTTTGACGGGTCGAAATCGAGAAGGTAGGTTGAGGAGACACAGAATCCGGCGCAAGTCCAACTGTGTTGATGCCATCAAAACCGTCGTCGATATTCAAATAGGATTCCTTATCCCCTGATCCATCAGGCGTAGCCGACACAACAATCGTGTGCTCAAATTGGGATTGATGTCTCTCGAGACTTCCAATTGGTTCCAAAATCGAGCAACAAACCTCCTGAGAGTTGACAGGTGTGATTTTTCCAGCAGCCGTAGGAGGGACAATCACGGAAGCATGAAGTAGTCAAATATGGCAGCGCTCTCCAAGATTACTTACAACTGTTTCAGCCTTGCCAATATGGCCGGTGCTTTCTGCATCAGAAAAACCACTCTGTTTTCAGCGACGCCCACTGCACTGTCATTTATCTCGTCCATTTGGCCAGCCGCGGTAGAAACGTTCCTAGCGGGAAGATGACCGCAAATAGGAATGCTTGCAATAAGAGTAGCAAGAACCGTAAGATGAGCGCTAAACAGACGAAAGGAACACCGTTACTGTTGCTTGTGCAAAAATGAACATTTTAACTGTAGTTCCACACGAAATTGTTAGCGAACGAAATTTAAATGTTTTTTGTGATTTAATTGTTTATGTTTAATCACTTCGGGGTCCCCAAATGTTGAGCTACTGAGCTTTTTCGGCAGCTATAGATTAAAGTCGATTGATTGATTTTATATATGAAGTTTAATGTCAGGGATGAAATGTTTAGTTTGTTACAATAGCGTTACATACATGACGAAAGCAAGACGAGTCTGATGTGGTTTGAAGTGCGCTGACGAGGTACGAGACGAGATGCTAGGTGTAGACTGTTTCCAAGGGTAGGCGGGCCGATTGCCCGTGCCCTAATGCAAGTGAGAGCGAGCGATGCATCGAGGGTGGCGAATGATCGAGAGAGCAATATAGAAGACGACAGATTGAGAGAACGATGTAGAAGGCGAAGGAAAGAAAGGAGACGAGAGAGAATGGCTTGATGGGCTGCTGCCGTGCGGGAGCTTATATACGTACGACAATATGTAGTGAATGTGGTACAGCGGGCAGTATTAACGACGAACAATAATGGAATTTACTCTACTTCTGCACCACTGACTAAGAATATGTTTTATGAGCAATTTCGGGCTGCGTAATCCCAACACCATAGATAGTATAATATTTCTGTATTCATATTATAAGAACTTAAAACACTAACTGCTTTAATGAAAAGAAATAATTATAAAATTTTCCTTTTAAATCCAAGAATGTGTATGAATAAATTTTCCATTACGAAATTATTTGGCTACCATTTTGCATCTCTTTTTCCATTTCTATCAGCAGCAAAATCCAAATCCATTTTTTTATCTCGTTTCAAATCATACGAGTCGAGTTTACTACTTGCATTTTTACTCATATTCAATACAATCATTGTTGAGTCGAAGCAACAGACACCCGAAACACCCGGAACGAAGACAAGCATGAAAAAACTCAGCGAGGCCATAGTAGATGGAAAGTTTGAGTATTTTAAATCAGCAGCAATTGTATGTGCAAGCAAGTGTGTATCCGTCCAAATTTATGGGTTGTTTTTTTCGGGTGATTTTCATGTGTGCACGTTTTTCCAATCACCCAGCCGTTCTCTGGTGTGTATTTTTGGTATTCTGGTCTGAGATTCTCATATATCTCATGATCCTTAGGGCTGGGAATACTGCTGAAGTGGGCGTCCAGTTCCTCGATCCTTGCCTGTATGTCCTCAGGCTGCCCGTCACAGGTAATGAACGCGGTGAGCCAGACGCGGAGCTCCTCCAAGTTTCCACTCTCATCGAGACCAAATTCCCGGGCTAGAACCATGAAATCCTCCTTGCGGCGGGAATTCAACCACCGAGTGTTCATCCTGCTCTTTGGGGTGGTATATCCCAGCTCAAGGTCAAGTCTCTGTAGTCATTGAAGATTGGTGATTCCTTGAGATGGTGCGGAACCGGGATCCGTTGGTCCTTAACGTGGGGTCTGGCACTGCCCGAACGGGTCGTTGAACCTTGGTGAGGGTTTTGGTGGATACGTGGCACTGGGTATGGCGTGGTACGCGGCTCGATACTGGGATTCAGGGATCGTATTCGAGAAGGATATGTTTCGCAGTGAAGCTGTACCCGGCTCAGCACTGTAGGTCAGGGATCCTAGGTAAGAATTTGTTAGGTTAGATTAGGTAGAGGCTGTTGCCAGGCTCGCCAGGAGCCCGCCACACATAGGCCGGTATCGGCCCGTTGTGATACCGCAAGAGAATCTTTCCCCTTTCCGCGTCGTGAGCCCTTAATGTCAGCAATTATCCCATCTGGCTGCTCTTATAAAGTTTGCTATCTTTCTGGGACAGATTGTGGACATTTCTGAAATGTCTGCTTGGTGCTGTCCACGTGCCGGTTTGTGTTAGGGGGCGATCGGTTTTCCGTCATTTGCCTTTTCCGCACTCACGACTGTGTCGTTTTAAGGTTTTATCCCCACTCCTCGATCTGCATAATTTCTGGCGCCTCCTCAGCCGGCCGCTGTAGCCTCTGCCCGCAGCTTCTGCCGCGACCCGACGCTTTTGTCGGGTATTTTATTCTCCTTCGATACCGCTCTCTTAGTGATGCGTGGGTTCTTGGCGCAGCTTTCGCTCTCTCTTTCGATGATCTCTGCGCCGGCCTCTGCTGTCGGTCTCTGCTGCTGTCTCTGCTAGTGTCTGCTGTTGATCTCTGCTAATGTCTGCTGTTGATTTCTCCTTCGGTCTTTGCTGCTGGCCTCTGCTGCCCTTTTTCGCAGCTTTCGCTCTCTACCTGATATCTTCAGCTGCTGGCCTCTGCTGTCTCTACTAAAGTCTGCTGTTGATCTCTCCTCCGGTCTCTGCTGCTGGTCTCTGCCAGTGATGCTCTCTGCTGCCAGTCTTTCTCTGCCAGTGATGCTCTCTGCTGATGCCGCGACTCGCCCCTGTGATTGATCACCCTTTAAATGATACTGCCTTTTGTTCTTTTCTTACCCTATATTTCTTACGCTATGTGATTATGTATGAAACTTCCTTTTCAAAGGAAGAAATGAAAAATAAAAATAGTCTTATCCGGGCTTCAGCCTGGTCTCGTGATATTTCCACCTCCAGGGCGAATGGTCTTTGAATGGTCCTTGTTGTGAAAGGGTATGGCCCTTCACAAAGCTTTCACTTAAAATGGCAAATGCTGGTAAGTGTCTTTAAGAATTCGTTTGCATCAGTTTCAGAATGAACGAGCATCACAAGGTTTCCGTCTTTTAGGTCCGTTACGGGGACATACTTTTTATTATTAAGCTCTAGAGCTCTGTGTACTGCAAAGCATAAAAGTAAGGATACTTTTTTGTCACTGCTTATGGAAGAAATTTTAATATACTTCGGGTTAGAGCTATTGGCCGAAGGAAGGTCGGGAAATTCATCGCATAATGTTGTTGGTTGCCGTTTACTTCTTTTGGGTAGGGGCTTTCGGACAGCAAAGCCGGGTATCCAGCACCGCGGATACCTGCAGCGCTGCAGCAGAGTTTATTGATTGCTTTACTTTTTAGATACGATTTTGCTGGCTGGCTGTCTGTGTGTGTTCGAAACCATCATTTATTTACAAATTGGGCATCAGTTATTCGACGGAACTGGGCTTAGAGGCGACCACGAACACTAATTTTAGATTTTTTCTATCATGCTCTCTCTTCGCAGCAAATTTGGCTAAGTCTAATGTCATATGGTCATAAGCGAAGTCCACAGATTCTTATCGATTGTTGGCCGATACGATTGTGGACTAAGAGAACAGCTGATATTTAGGCCAGGAATATATATGTGACAATTATTCCTGAAGTGAATAGTGAAAGATAAGGAAAGAAAAATCTGTGCGCAAAATAAACAAAAGATATGCAAATTTTCAATGTGGGGGAAGATTGTATTACTAAAAGTAGTTCAGGCAAGACTATGTCTTCGGTGGATCACGGACATTTTGGCGCCTCCGTTTGCGCTGTACTTCTTCCTTTTCTTAGCACTACCAACATAACATTTTATGCCGCCACCAACATAATACAATTAATCGTCATAGTTAATTATTATACCCGGTACTCGAAGAGTAAAGGGGTATATTCGATTTGTGCAAAAAATGAATGTGTGTAACACCCAGAAGGAAGCGTTTCCGATCCAATAAAGTATATTTTTTCTTGATCAGCATCGATAGCCGAGTCGATATAGCTATGTCTGTCTGTCCGTCCGTCCGTCCGTCTGTCCGTCTTCATTAGCGCCTATAGCTCAAAGACTATAAAAGCTGGAGGAACACAATTTTGTATCCAGACTCCTCTTCTATCGCACTGTTACAAGTGTATTCTAAAATTTCTCCCCGCCCCCTTCCGCCCACTCCAAGGACGAAAATCTGTGGCATGCACAATTTTAAAAATACGAGAAAACTAAAAACGCAGTATCGTAGAGAATGACAATATCTATTAGAGTGTTGAATCTGGATCAGATCGGATTATAAATATATCCACAATGAAGAAAACCATTTCGAAATGCATCGTTCCCTCTCGCTCTCTCTCACACACCGGGTTGGGTGCTTTGCCCATTCGTCCAGATGAGCGCCTAGATCTCAGAGACTATAAGAGCTAGAGCAACCAAACTCTCTATCCATGCTCCTGTGATATCACGTCAGTACAAGTGTATTTCAAAATTTTGCCAGGCCCCGTTCCGTCCCCACAAAAGACGAACATCTACAATTTGAAGATACGGGAAAACCAAAAACGCAGAATCATAGAAAATTACCATATCTATCAGAGTATTGAATCTGTATCAGATCAGATCATAAATATAGACAGAAGGAACAAATGAAATTTCAGTGGCCTTCCAAGCGCGGACTCATTCCCTCTCTCTCTCTCACACACATTCCTCACATTCCCTCTCTCTATATGTAGGAAGTAGATTTAGACATGTAGAAAAGACAGATGTAAAAATCGTATGTAAACAAAACTGGCAACATCTAATATATAAAAATCTCCGAAAAGTTTAATTTAATTTTTTTTTTTTTTTCTTTTTTGGCTAAAACTAAATTTATCCCTTTTGCGAACATGTAATAATGTAATTTATTACAAGCTCACATACATATATACTGACTGAGTACCGGGTATAAAGTAGAGCCGTGGCTCACAACGATCCCCCTCGTTTTTTTTAGAACAAGTTTCTTAGTACGGAAAATCTACTTAACTACTACTTGCTTAACAATTTTGAAATCGAATACGTGGGTCAAGATCTTAATCTTGTTATCACCATTAGCATTACATTATCCTGGAGTGACCACGTATCCAGGACGCGGAAAAACAACAAAGATAATCGTGAAACACGCTTGGATTTCAACAAATTGCAAAATGCAGAAACACGCTCGCATACATAATTGCTGCTTTCTAACGACCAGCCCATCTCTCGAATCCTAAAGCCAGATCATCGAGGAAATAGCCGACGATGGAAGGAACCATCAAAATGTGCTGATCGCTGGGGACTTTAACGCGTGGGCAGTCGATGCAAGAAGAGGCTGCAAGAGGCTGAACTCCCTTAGGAACGTTCGCATTTCTGGACCTAGCCTTGCTAAAAAAAGGTTCTCAACAAACCTTCTGCATGGCAGGCCCAGGGTCTATCATTGACCCTACGTTCATGAGCCCCTCGCGCGTGGCAAGGTGGCGAATCGTCTACAACGGATGGGACCACGAAGCCATAATGTGCCTCATCGGGGTGCGCCCAGACCCAGCAGGCCACATAATCGGGGCAAGGCTTAAATTGAGGACACGCTCAATACCAGCGAGCTCACCAGAAGCCTTGGAACATGGGAGATCAACAGCGAAGCAAGCGCCAACGAATCGGCTAACCAGCTTCCCTCACGAATGACGAAGGCCTGACTTGAGCATGGCACAACGCAAGCCATTCACGCAGAATCACGAGCCAAATGACTGGTGGAACAAGGATATTGCCAGACTTCGGTGAACGTGTCCAAGAGACAGGCGACTAATGCAGAGAGTGAGACGCACGGCTCGGTTTGAATCTTCGCACGAGGATTACAGGACCGCCAGGAAAGCGTTCAATAATGCAATACGGAGCAGCGAGAATGTGAGAATGCTTGCTCCAGCTCTGCGACACTGCAGAGTAAGATCCCTGGGGCAAAGCTTACAAGCTGGTCACAAAGAGCCTCTGTGCCAGGAGCAAGACGACATCGAATCCCGTACGTGCTCATGATAATAGTACGTATCCTGTTACATGCTCGTTCACGGGCATAGACAAGGTAACAGAAGCTGAGGTGTTGAATGTCGGGAGGAGTCTGCCCAGCAAAAAATCATCAAGCCCCAACGCAGTTTCAAACAGGGCACTTAAACGGGCACTAGCACTAAAGCCTACAGAATTTGTTGAGGTTATAATCAAGTGCCTTGAAGAAGGTACTTTCCCGGACTGCTGAAAGAAACAAAAACTCCTGCTGCTTAACAAGCCAGGCAGACCACTAGGAAAACCTTCCTCGTACAGGCCGATTTTTCTCCTAGGCAACATGATGAATGTGTGCGAAAAGCTACTTGCAGCGATGTAACAGCAGGAGTTCCGCAGGGTTCAGTGATTGGACCGTTAATTTGGAACACGATGTACGACGGAGTTCTTTGACTGAACCTACCAGAAGACACGACAATAGAAGGGTTAGCTGGCGATGTGGCCATCGCAGCAGCAACTTGCAGCAGTAGAAGCAGCGGCAAACGAGGCAATCTACGCCATGGAGACGTGGCTCAACATAGCAGGACCTCAGCTGGCAGCCCATAAGATCGAGGCCGTATTGTTCAGCAGTAGAAAGAAGGTCGAGACAGCCAATGTTTCGGTCGGCGGACACGTCATAACTTCGCAAAGGGCACTGAAGTGCCTGGGGGTGCTGCTGGATAGCAGGCTTTCCCCTGTATTAAGCAGGATGTACGAGGGTGCTCGGCATGTCTGCGATGCCTTTTCGTTGACGTACACAATGTGCTCCCTAAACGAAAGCCTGGTATCGAGTGTTGAATATTTGCGAAGCAATAAAGGGAAAACAAACTTATATAGCATTTCAATTTATTATATGAGCTTAAAAACAGTTATGAGAGAGAGGTGCCTCGCTGGTGTATCTTCAAATGGTTCGCCGTTTTCATCGTTGCCCCATCATCATTCTGCATGGCGTTGATGCCGTATGCGCATTCGTGGCCGTTATGGTTTAAATTTCAACGCTATTGTTTTTTTTAGGTAGATTTTCCGTACTAAGAAACTTGTTCAGTTTTATAATACAATTAGACTTAACAGGGTGACAAACCATTACACTTTGCCCATTAACTAACATATGACAATTCAACGTAACATAAAAAAAACGAGGGGGAACGTTGTAAGCCGCGTCTACGCCGCGGCTCTACTTTATACTCTGTACTCAGTCAGTATATATATATGTGAGCTTTTTGTAATGTATAACATGTTCGCAATAGGGAAAAATTTAATTTTAGCCAAAAAATAAAAAAATTAAGTCGAACCTTTTCGGAGATTTTTATATATTAGATGTCGTTTGTTTGTTAACATACGTTTTTTACAGCTGTCTCTTCTACATGTCTAAATCTACTTCGTAGATTTGCGACAGAGAGAGGGAATGAGTCTGCGCTTGGAAGGCCACTGAAATTTCATTTGTTCCTTCTGGCTATACTGGCCGGTAAAAACCCTCTAGCTGAACCCTCCCCGAGTGTGCCGACTGGGCAATGGGCACTGCATTATCCCGGACAAGGGTAATGCATTGTCGCTTGCTCTGTCCGAGGCAATGCAGTGTCTAGCTAAGGCAATGATTCAGCGTCCTTTCGATCTCGAGTCGGGGGAGCTGGGTCAAAGCCATGGCTAGAGGTGCCTGGCGGTCAGGCCTAAAACGCTAGGGGGTGGCTGAAGGGAGCAGGTCACGTTAGTTGTAATACTACTGCCGGAAAAACTCGCTGTAGGATGAGCCACGCAGGTGCCGTAGTCGAGACAGACTCGGACCTGGAGAGCGTGCTGTCTATCAGCAAAACTGAAGAAGAATGCCTTCTCCGCTCGCCTGAACCAGGTTCCAGCTCCCCGCGTAGGGAAAGGCCGAAGCGTTCGAGGGAGGGGATGAGGGCAAAAGCTCAGTACAAGGCGGCCCTGAAGATTTCTAGCAAGGCAAGGCAGACATCTCCCCGGAGGAGAAATCCAAGCTAGCTTGGGCCGAGCTAAAGGTGGAGGAGGGCCGCACATACTACGCATGGTTGCCTCAAATGAAGGCTTCCAGTAGCGAACACGCCAATAAGGTGGAGGAGTTGCTAGCTACCAAGAGGCAGCGCTCGACCGACATCCCGGCAGGCAAGCGGCAGCGCGGGCCCAAGAGAGCGGAACCACCACCACCAACACAGAAAACGATGCAGAGGTCGGTCAATGCTTCAAGGATTAGCGATGTGTCCAGGTGACACCTGATTGTAGCTCTCATCGACAAAAGTGATGAGAACGGGAAGATGACGGCGGCGCAGTGGAAACTGGTCCACGAGCGGCTCGTTGACTCCCTGCTTGTACGGATGGAGGAAGACCCTACAGTCCCCATGCCCACTTTTGATGGCGCTGGGAGGCTAAATGGGGTAAAAATCCTGAAATGTAAGGACGACCCGACGCTGAGGTGGCTGACGCAGACGGTCCGCCAACTGGAGGCGCTGTGGGAGGGGGCCAAGCTGGAGGTGGTGGACAGGGAGCTAATCCTCCAGATCACCAAGGACGCAGAGGACATTTTCTACTCCAGAAACGGGAAAATGGCGTGGGGCATGGGCAGTGTGTACCTGCGCCTCAAGAAGCACCACCCCGAAGACACAGACACACACTCCCTGCAGGCAGGCGAGGTGGAGAAGGATCTCGGTCTGGACACCATCATGGAGGCCTCCCAAGAAGATGAGGACGGTGACCTGACAATCATAGTCAACCCGTCGTATGCAGTTGAGCCTGCCGCCCATGACACTGAGTGTGCTGCAACTCAACATGCATAACAGCAAAGTATCATCAGCGGAGCTCCTCCTAGCCATGGAGCAAGGGCCCGCCGAGATAGCTTTGGTCCAGGAGCCCTGGATTGCGTCAGGCAATACAGTGGCCGGACTAAAGTTCGCAAATTATAACTCGTTCTACCCAACATCGTTAAGCAGGAATAGAACCGTCGTACTAGTACGAAAGGGAATCCACGCTTACCTTATGTCTCGTTACAGCACAGACGACCTGACAGTAGTGATGCTGGAGAGTGAGGAGAAGCGCCTTCTGGTAGCCTCCTGCTACATGGCACACGACAGGCCCGCACCACCTGAAAAACTCAGGAGTCTGGTGGAAGAAGCCGACTCCAAAGACCACAATGTGTGGGGAAGCCCCGACATCAATGACCGAGGTGAGTCACTCCTAGAATTTATATTATCACATAACATAGATGTAGCAAACGTGGGAGAGGACTACACATACGTAGGTCCCACCTCGTCCAACGTGCTAGATCTAACCCTCGTAACAGGAAAGAGTACCTTGGTATCTGGATGGAGAGTCCTCGAAAGACCATCCTTCTCGGACCATAGGTACATTCAGTTCAAGTGCGAATTCAAATACACTCCGAAGGTGACAGTCTTCAGGAACCCCCGGAACACAAACTGGGAGAAGTTTAGGAAGACCGTTACCTCGAAGCTCGCGAACCCGGGAATAGTGAAATCCGCGGAAGACATAGAGAAGTCCTTGGACACCCTCTCCAAGGAACTTCTGTCTGCCTACCAAGGAGCATGCCCGCCATTAAGAACGAGAAAGAGGACCAAACCAATCTGGTGGAACCGGGACCTCTCCCTCAAGAGAAATAAGCTCAGGGAACTCTTCAAGCTCGCCAGAGTAGCGAATGAGGAGATCATCAACGAGGAATACAAAACGCTACTCAAAGACTACAAGAAGGAAATACGCAAGGCACAACGTAGCTCGTGGAGGAACTTCTGCTCCAGCATCGAGAAAGTGCAAGAAACAGCAAGACTCAGGAAGCTGCTCTCGAAGCAGCCTACCATATAGAGTCAGCTAAAATTAAATAACGGACAGTAGTCAGAGGGCAGCGAAGAGGCTCTGACAGCACTAATGGAGGCCCACTTCCCGGGATGCACCGAGGTCACTGATGCCGAAACGCAACAGGACCTAGCAACCGAGGAACAAACCCCCCCGACAGATCTAATAACCCACAAGAAGATCCAATGGGCCATAGACTCCTTTGCGGGCATAAAAGCACCTGGACTGGACGGAATATTCCCAGCCATGTTGCAAGCGACCAGAGAGACGTTCATCCAATGGCTTTTCGCAATATACTCGGCATGTCTAAGCACAGGCTTGTAAGGAAGACCCTGTCTCAGGCCGGTGTACAGCCTCTCAGTCTGTCCAGGGCCCGATCTTCAATACAGCCAATTTTATGGGCTCGGAGTACGTGGAGTGGAGCACGTGGTGTAGACTGTACCATCAACGGGGAAGGCTAGGTTAAGGAGGAAAACCAAGGGGGAAGGGGGAGCGTCAGGTTTGCAAATTCGTGGCGTCCGCTTACAAACTTGCTCGCTGGCGTCCCCAAGGATAGGGAAGGGGGTGTTCTACAGGAGGAGTTTTCTACTGGGAGGGGGAGAGCTCAGTTCGTGGAAGCCGTGGCATCCGCGTACAACTCCACTGGCTAAGGTCCCAGGCATGCAAATGGAATATTTTTAATGGTACAATGACAGAGGGGAAGGGGTGAAAACAATCGGGCGGCGGCTATTGGCGGTGGTTCATGTGCAATGGTCATAGGTATGTGAATAATTGAAGTTTGTTTTATTTCATTTATTTATTGTCTTCCTGCTTCTCTATTTACGCATGTATGTGTGAAAATCTATTTCCCTACGTCGCACCTATCTCACTCTCACTCGCTTACGCAAGGCCAGCTTACCCCTCTTTCTCCGCAGAACTCTGGTCCATCATTTTTCCTGCGGCTGCTGCTCCTCGCTGATCCAGAAAATGGCGGACCTCGTGCTGTCCGTTTTGCTTTCCAGGCGTTTTTATTTTTCCCGCACTCACGACTGCCCTTGGTGGAGGCTCGAATTTCACTGCCGATCTCCATCATTTTGGCCGCCGGCTCAGCCGTCCGTTCGAGCCTCTGCTCTCAGCTTCTGCCGCGACCCGGCGCTTTTGTCGCGTGCCTTTTGCTCTCGCTCTCTTTGGGTCGTGCGTGGCTTGCTTCGGCATGTGAGGGTGGGTTTGCGTTTGTCTTTGCTCTGTGTCTCTGCTGCTGGTCTCTGCCGTTGATCTCTGCTCTGGTGTCTGCTGCTTCGTGTGTCTGCTCCGGCCTCTGCTGCTGGTCTCTGCCGTGATCTCTGCTCTGATCTCTGCTCCGGTGTCTGCTGCTTCGTGTCTCTGCTCCGGTGTCTGCTGCTTCGTGTCTCTGCTCCGGCCTCTGCTGCTGGTCTCTGCCGTGATCTCTGCTCTGATCTCTACTCCGGTGTCTGCTGCTTCGTGTCTCTGCTCCGGCCTCTGCTGCTGGTCTCTGCCGTGATCTCTGCTTTGATCTCTGCTCCGGTGTCTGCTGCTTCGTGTCTCTGCTCCGGCCTCTGCTGCCGCGTTTGCTGTCAGTGATGCTCTCTGCTGGTCTCTGCCAGTGCTGCGCTCCGCTGGTCCCTGTGCTTAGTTGCCCTTAAATAATACTTCCTTTTTTTCCTTCTCTTACCCTATATTTATATTATTTGATTAATACTTACTAACTAGATAACAAAAGGGGGAAGAAATTAAATAAAAATATTCTTAACAAGCTCCAGCCTGGTCTGTATCCCTTCGCCTCCCGGACGAATGTTGCTCCTTGCTGGCCTACGTCGCTGTGAAGGGGTATGCTCCTTCACACTCCCTTCCTACTTCGGGGGCCGGATTGAAATGAAAACCTGGCCTCCACGATTTGTGGAGACCCGAAACTGTCGGCCCTCGTGCTCCTTGATGGTCCGGGTTCGAGGTCCGTTGACCCGTGCGCGTTGCAGGAGGTTGTCCCGTAGCGTGGCTGGGATACGCCTCTCCGGGGTCTCCACCCTCCATTCCGCGGGTGCTACTGGCCACCCCTGTTCCTCCTGGAGCTCGTGTAACGCAGGCATTCCATCGAACAGGACCAGGAGATCCTCGAGCCCTGATTCGCTTAGCTCGAGTGAGGTGTCCGCTTCCTCGCTTGCCCCCTCGGGTGGTAGCTGAGGAACCTCCTCGTCGTAGGCGGCTTCCTCGATAGGTGCGGAGGCTTGGACACCGTCAGGGTCTCTTGGGTCTGCTTTACCTGGCCTTGGTGACTGTGGTCGCTCAGGCTCGCTACCTCAGGCTCCGGTGCGGGTATCTCCGCTTTTGGCGCGGCCTCTACCTCTAGGGGCTCTGGGGCCGGGACGTGAGGTGGGTCCATTGGCTCCGCTGGCACCAGCAGCGGGGATGGTGGCCGTTCCACATCCGGTCCTTCGTCGGATCCGGAGGAACCCCAACCTGTGTCGATGCCGAATTCCGGACCTGGCCGCATGAGGGTGCTTTCGTCGTCTGCTCCCATGGGTTCGTCGTCATCTCGAGGCGGTAGGCTGCCTCTGCCGGAAGATGACCCCGGCGATCGTCGGCGAGCGTATGCGCCCAGTGGCAGGTACCTACGGCGTCTGTTTTGCCCCGGCGGCTCCCTGGCGTCGGCTCGTGCTCGGGCTAGGTCTTCCTCGACCTGTCGACGGGTGTTTGGGGATCAGGGTCTCTCGGGTGCGGCGGGGACTGGCTCCTGTCCGGCCAACCACTCCCCGACCAACCGCTCCTGATCGGATAGCACTAGGGCCTGTAGGTCTTCTCATGGTCCTGCCTCTGGCATGGGTTCCAACGGGGCTGGGTTGATGCAGGCCTATGATGGCGGTCCCTCGTCCGAACTGATGTCGGAGTAGTGAGGCGGGTTAGGCTTTGTCTCTTATGGTCCCTGCTTCTGCTTCTCATGGTTGTCGTCGAGGTGCTCTGCAGCCTCGCCTTCGTTGTCGCTCCAGTCGTAGCCCCACCCCGGTGCGGCGTCTATGGGTGCGTCGTGGCCGATATCCACTATCCGTGCTGCTCACTGGGGTTGGGGCCCGTGGCCGTTTCGGGGTGGTGTGCTTGCCCAGGGTGTCGCTTCTCCCGGCCGCATTGGGTTGCGTTTTGGTCGGCGCTCATACATGTGGCGCCAAGCTACGTGGGGTGGTGCCAGCTGTGGTTTCCACGCCCTCCCCTTCGGACTTGTTGGCCCTGGAGATCGGCTTGGTCGGGCTTGGCTTGGGCCAGTTGATGGCAGAGGTCCCGAAACCGTTTGATCTCCCCGCGGAGCAACTGGTTCTCGACGCGTAGGAGTTGGACCTCGGTTGGGGATTCCGGGTGCCTGCCCTGTCGGGGGATGCCCATGGCTATCGTCTGGTCTCCGGCGGCGTAGAGGCGTTGTCTGGCTTCGCGGGGCGTGGAGGGTCCCTGGGACTCGTGGGGTTCCCCAGACGCCTGATGCGACCTGGTCGTTGTGGCATTGGCTGCTCGGAGGCGCTAAACAGCATCCTTCAGGATCGCGATGTTCGCCGGGCCACTTAGTGGAGGCAGTGTTGGGGTTGGTGCCCGGGGGGTTGCTGGGTTTTCTTGACGTGTTGGCCTGGTCTTGGCGTCGAGTGCTTTGCCTGCCTTGCTGGAGGCTTGCGGTGGTTCTGCTTGCCTGGTGGCGTTGCTGGACTTCGGTTGTCCGATGGCGCTTGCGGGTCCTTCCTCGTGGTCTGATTCTTTTGATGGGGTGTGCGATGGCAAAGGGGACTCATTAGGTGTCGACGGGTAGTCGTGGGCTGCTATCCCTGGCGGCGACGCGCCTCTAGGGTGTCCTTGGTGACCACCTTCTGCCCCTTGAGGCTGTGCGTCGTCCGCCTGGGTGATGTTCGGGTCTTTGTTCCTAAGGAGAGAAACCCTCGGGGTTAAAACCTGGATAATTACGCTATTGCCCTATCCATGCCCTACCTATAGGTGCGACTTACATGCTGGAGCTGGCTGCCCCCTTGCGGGGCGAGGACGTTAGGACAGCGCACTGCCCTAAGTGGCCCTAAGTGGCCCTAATGAACTCGCGTGTGGGAGGGCTCGTCCGCCCGGGTCGTCTTCGTCTGCGGTGTCTTCCTGCTTTTCATCATCGTGGCGTTCGTGGTATACCTTGAGATCCGCCAGCCCGGCGGTTCGTCGTTGCCGTCCGTTGGGTTGCTGCAGGCGTACTATGGAGGCCCTCCCCTGTATTTGTATAGTTGTATAACCTCCCCTGGTTCTGTGATGCCTGTTGGGTGTTTTGGCGCACCACCTTGAAGATCTCCTGCAGTCTCGTAGCTTTGTCGGGAGGCGTTTCTGCAATTTCGCCCGATCCTGGGGTGGTCTCCTCGTAGAGGGCTCCTGGTAACCGTGGCTCCCGTCCCAGTACGAGGAAAGCTGGGCTGAAGCCTGTGGTGGTGGAAGCGCTACTGTTGATGGCCAGGCTGAGTTCGGGAAGCAGGTCGTCCCAGGTTCGTTGATCTCCATCGATGTACTGGGCAATCATTGTCTTGATTGTCCTGTTGGCGCGCTCGGTGCGGTTTTGTTGTGGGGTGTACGGTGCTGTGTGTTCCAATTCGATGCCGGCTAATTTAAAGAAATTTCGGAACGAGCGACTTGTGAACTGAGTTCCATTGTCGCAGACGAGTTTCCGGGGGATGCCGAACCTACCCTGAATTCGTTCTCGGAATGACTTTTCTAGGAGTGCAGTCGTAGCCTTGCGGAGTTGAATCAATTCTACCCATTTGCTGAAAGCGTCGAAAAACACCAGGAGCATGGTGTTCCCGTGCATGGACCGAGGCAAAGGACCCACAAAGTCTGCACATATGGTGTCCAGTGGTCCTTGGGCCTGTCGTGTGTGCATTTGTCCTGCTGGTTTGACTTGGCTCACCTTGAATCGCTGGCAACTAACACATCGTTGGACGTAGCGCGCGACATCTCTGTAGAGTCCAGGCCAGTAGTACCGCTGGGTGATTCGTGTGGCTATCTTTCGGATTCCTAGGTGTCCTGCTGTTGGGTGGTCGTGGCATTCTTCTAACACTCGTTGCCGATGGTCCTTGGCGACGCACAGTTTCCACTGAATGGGGTCCTCTTCGATCGATCTGTTGCTTGCCTGTTTGTAGATCTGCCCATTTTCCGTGATGAACTCTGGATGTTTCTCTGGCTGGTCCTGGATGCGTTTGTGTAGCCGTCTGAGCCATGAGCAGGTGTTCTCCTCTTCATCAGTGCGCTGGAGCGCCTCCACTGGCTGTCGTGAGAGGGTGTCGGCCACGATATTCTGGCTTCCACGTCGGTAATGGATGTCGAACTGGTATTGGTGCAGTTCTAGTGCCCATCGAGCGATGCGGCCTGTGGGATTATCGATGGAGTTAAGCCATTTTAACGCGAGATGGTCCGTGATCACATCAAAATGGTATCCCTCCAGGAAGCAGCGAAGTTTTTGAATGGCCCAAACTATAGCCAGACACTCCTTCGCGGTGGCGGAGTAGTTCTCTTCGGCCTTGAGTAGTCGTCGGCTGGCTTAGGCTGGCTTTCCTCTCCTGCTATCTGTTGTGTTAGCACGGCTCCGAGGCCGTATGCGCTGGCGTCCGTCTGCAAGACGAACCTCTCATTGAAATCTGGGCATGCCAGTACCGGTGCTTGGGTCAGTTTTTCCTTGAGAGTTTCGAATGCCTTCTGTTGCTCCTCGGACCAGACCCACTTCTGGTCTTTCTTCAAAAGGATCGTTATGGGCTGGACTATGGTGGCGAAGTTAGGGACAAAACGTCGATACCATGAGGCCATTCCAATGCAACGTCGTAGCTCCTTCAACGTGGTGGGTGGGGTTAGCTTCTGGACTGCGATGACCTTTCCTGGATCGGTGTGAATGCCTTGTTCGCTAATAACGTGCCCGAGATATACCAGACTCTTCCTGAAAAAGCTGCATTTGTTCCGGTTCAGCCTTAGGTTGGCTTCCCGCAGTCTACGGAAAACCTCTCGCAAGTTCTTGATGTGTTCTTCCAGGCTTGCTCCGATCACGATGATGTCGTCTTGGTACGCGAAGGCGTACGGCTCCATGTCGGGTCCAATGACGCTGTCCAGGGCCCGTTGAAAGGTCGCTGGCGCTGAGTGGAGGCCAAACGGCATGACCTTCCAGTGGAAGAGGCCTCGGCCCGGGACTGTGAAGGCGGTGGCTTCTCTGCTGCCCTCGGCTACCGGGATCTGCCAGTATCCGTTCTTCAAGTCAAGCGTTGAAATGTAGAATGCGTTGCGGAGCCTTTCCAGTATGTGATTAATGCGTGGCAGCGGGTAGGCATCTGGTACCGATCGGGCATTTAACTGCCGATAGTCCACGCACATCCGCATCTCTCCCGACTTCTTCCCTACCAGTACGATGGGTGTGCTGTGGGGGCTCTTGGATGGCTCGATCCTTGGAGTAGTTCGGTCACTTGGGCATGATCTTCTGCATGGCTGTATTCTTTGTGAAGTAGCGTTGCTTCACGGGCTTGTCGTCCCGCATGGTGATGGTGTGCTCGGCGATCTGCGATATCCCGTTCAATCCTTCGAATTTCTCCAGTTCCTCCTCCAAGAACTTGGCTGCTTCGGGTGTGGGAGGTGGCACTGAGTCCGAATCTGCCTGCCAGGGTGAGAGTTCTTCCAGCTCCATGGCTGCGACGGCGGCCAGAATTTCACATTCGTAGTCCTCCTCGTCGATTCGTCGGAAGGGGTTCTTCTCTCGTGCCATGTCCACGTCGCGTGCGCGAAATGGGTTTTTCTCTCGTGCTGTGGCTGCGTCCGCTAGTGGTTCCAAATCATAGCTTTGTACGGCTGAAGTCCTGCGCTTACGTGGTGACCTGTCTGGTTGGGTCTCTGCGGTTGTAGTCCCCGCTCCGTTGGGACGTAGCGTCGGGGTTTTGTGTTTATTGCCGGTGATGGGTATTGTCTCGTTGAGTTTCCCTCGGGTGGGTTCTTGATTCGATGCCCCATATGAGGGCATTTCTGTCAAGGTTTCTGCCCGGTATTGCTGATCTATGGGGAATTCTTTGGTCGACGAGACGCGTGTGCTCGTCACGGCCAAAGTCCCTGCCTGGTGTCGTTGCGTTGGTGGAAGAGCTTGGGTCGACGAGGCGCGTTCGCTCGTCTCGGCCAAGGTTCCAGTTCTGCTCGGTGGTGCTGCAGAGGACGCTTTGGTCGACGAGACGTGTGTGCTCGTCACGGCCAAAGTCCCTGCCTGGTGTCGTTGCGTTGTCGGAAGAGCTTGGGTCGACGAGGCGCGTTCGCTCGTCTCGGCCAAGGTTCCGGTCCTGCTCGGTGGTGCTGCAGAGGACGCTTTGGTCGACGAGACGCGTGTGCTCGTCACGGCCAAAGTCCCTGCCTGGTGTCGTTGCGTTGTCGGAAGAGCTTGGGTCGACGAGGCGCGTTCGCTCGTCTCGGCCAAGGTTCCAGTTCTGCTCGGTGGTGCTGCAGAGGACGCTTTGGTCGACGAGACGTGTGTGCTCGTCACGGCCAAAGTCCCTGCCTGGTGTCGTTGCGTTGTCGGAAGAGCTTGGGTCGACGAGGCGCGTTCGCTCGTCTCGGCCAAGGTTCCTGTCCTGTTCGGTGGTGCTGCAGAGGACGCTTTGGTCGACGAGACGTGTGTGCTCGTCACGGCCAAAGTCCCTGCCTGGCGTCGTTGCGTTGTCGGAAGAGCTTGGGTCGACGAGGCGCGTTCGCTCGTCTCGGCCAAGGTTCCAGGGTGTTGTCGTTGCTGTGCGTCTGAGCTATGGGCCGTAGATCTAGTCGTGGTTTGATCTTTCGAGCCTATAGGGCTCGGGGTCGTGGTCGCGTATGGGTTCCCGCCGTGTAGTGCTAAGGTCGTCTGGTGCCGTTTGCGGCGCGTGGCTTCCGGGATTGGGCTGGCCGTATGTTCGGAAGTGGTGGTCGAGGACAGGGGGACAGTTGAGACTTGATTTTGCGTGTGGAGGGGCTCGGCGAACGTTACGATCCGTGGTGGCAGAACCGCTGTGTATATGGAAGGGTCTTGTCTCAATTTTAACTGGAGGTACGCTCGGCCACAGTGAATCCTTGCCTGGATATCACACAGGAAGTCGAGGCCCAGGATGATGTCGTCTAATACCGTGGGCAAAATAAGTAGGGTTACCTGGGTTTCCTTTTGGTCGAGCCGCGCCCTCGCTGTGATCGCTCGAGTGATGTCCTTCCGTGTTCCGTCTGCTAGGCTGATCCGAGTCCTCAGCTCTCGTCGATTCTCCGCCGTTCCCAGTTCTTCGGCCACTCGCTGACTAACGAAAGATCGGGTTGCTCCAGTGTCGAGGGTGGCTGAGAAGGCTCTCCCGTCGATGGTGACCAGAGCGGCGATCCTTCCCCCAACCATACTTAATGGGTGGGGGACTCCGGGTTGCGGGTGTGTGCCTCCGTCCGTGTCCCGGTTGAACGGAGACCTGTCCCGTTTCCCGACTGGGTCTTTCGGCAGCAGTACATTGTCCTGATGTTTCGGCGTCCACATTCCCAGCAGAAGAGTTTCTGTCGGTTGGTACATCCATCCCTGAAGTGTCCTTCCTCTCCGCAGTTCCGGCATGCTCGGCTCACGTCGATTGGCCACTCCTCCTCCTGAGTGATTACCCGACTAATGCTGTTGGATGCTCCGCTGGTCTCTTTGGTGGGGTTCCGTGGTGTGGTAGCTTCGTTCCCGGGGAATGCTCGGGGTCGGTTGGCTCGTCCGGCCTCCTTGCCCCGAGGGGAATCTCGGTCCCGTGCTGTTTCGTAGGCTGAGATGAGCTGCGTTAGCTCAGACAGCGTGTGCAAGTCCTGCCTGCGTGTGTAGATTTGGTACTCTGTTCGGAGGTTTTCATATATCCGGTCCAATTCCTGCTCCCGGGTGTAAATAAATTCTTTGCGGAAATCTGTCCAAGTCTGTCCCTGCATCTGGAAGGTACGGAACCATCCTTCCGCTTTTCCGGTTAAGAGTCCTGAGATGGCACGTGGCAGCTGCTCTGGGCTTCCCCCGTAGGAATCAACTCGTTCTTCTAGCCTTTCGATGAATGCCAGTGGGTCGTCATGTCCGTCAAAGGTGAGTCCCCATTTCCGGAGCTTGTCTGCAAGGAGGGAGTACGAAATTCCTCCTCCCCCTGGCCGATGCAGTTGTCGGTCATGAGTTGGATGGTTCCCCTCGGGGGCCACTGGTTCCATTGCACTGGTCGGTTGCCGGTTTGCCTGAGGTCCAGGTCCTTCAGGCCGGTTTCGTGGCTCGAGAGCGAACACCGGTTCCGGAAGGGTGGCTTGAGGGCGGCGGCTTGGGTGTGCCGAAGGCTCGCTTGTGGCGTTGGAATGTCCGATCGCCAAGATTCGTGCTGGTTGACTCGGGCTGGCCACATCGGATATGATAATCTTCAGGGGTCCTGTCGGTGGGTTCTGTTCGGCTTTCCGGTTTTGGCGAAGCGGCGGGGCTGGGTGGTTTCCTAGGGCTGGGAATACTGCTGAAGTGGGCGTCCAGTTCGTCGATCCTTGCCTGTATGTTCTCGGGGTGGCCTTCACGGGTAATGAACGCGGCAACCCGGATGCGGAGTTCCTCCAAGGTTCCGCTCTCATCGAGGCCAAATTCCTGGGCTAGGATCAGGAGATCCTCCTTGCGGCGGGAATTTAACCACCGAGTGTTCATCCTTCCTTTTGGTGTGGTATTTCCCAGCTCAGGGTTGAGTCTCTGGAGTTACAGAAGATAAGTGTTTCCTTTAGGTGGTGGGGCACCGGGATATGTTGATCCTTGACGCGGGGCCGGCATTGCCCGGGCGGGTCGGCGATGATTGGTGCAGGTCTCGAGGCTACGTGACACTGGGTAGGGCGCGGCTTGACACTCGGACTCAGGGATCCTCGGCCAGGATTTGGGTTACCGTGCGAGGATACGCGGCGCGGCACCGTAGGTCAGGGATCCTTGCAAAGGATATGCTTTACAATGCACAGATACGCGGCGCGGCACCATAGGTCAGGGATCCTTGCAAAGGATATGCTTTACAATGCCCAGATACGCGGCGCGGCACCGTAGGTCAGGGATCCTCGGTGAGGATTTGGGTACGGCGCGAGGATACGTGGCACGGTACTGTAGGTCAGGGATCCTTGAAAAGGATTTGGTTTACAGCGCGAGGATTCACGGCACGGCACTGTAGGTCAGGAATCCTTGAAAAGGATTTGGTTTACAGCGCGAGGATTCACGGCACGGTAGCGGAGTCAGGGATCCTTAGTAAGGATATGGTTGTGTCACGGTTGATGGCCTGGTTCTCGCTGGTTGTCTTTTTGGTCGACGGTTGTGTCCCGGTTGAAGGTCCGAACCTCAGTGTCTTTCCTGGGCCTGGGCTCCCACTTAAATCCCCCGCCGCCAAGCTTTTGGGCAGACGGTTCAAGCTTTCGGAGTGGAGGGCTCGGCCGCCCGAGTGCAGCCCTCTCGATTCCGTCGTCCCTGTCGTCGTGTCGCCGCTGCCTCTGTCGGGGAGGCTGGGCGCCCTCTCTCTGTCGTCGTGTCGCTTTCCAGTGCTGTCTCGCCACCTGATCGTCGCTCGTTCTCGCTGTCGCCTTGTCGCTTTGGCCTCTCTCGCCGCGCGGCGAGGCTCCATTTCTGCTCTGCTTCTATGCGGCCGCTGCTGCGGTCTGGCTGATGCTCACCGATGCACGTGGGTACAGTTTCGCCAATTTCCGCGGCGTCACTTGCCGTCCCTTTCACACGATCTGCAGCGATGGCGCGGTGGCTAATGGTGCGTCTGCCGTCGTTGTCTGCCTGCTGTGCCCGCGTGGTCCCGCTGGTGCCCCGTTTGGGCTCGTGGTTCAAAGCTTGCGGTTGCTGTTGCTAGGGGAGGGGAAAAACCTCAGCTGTATTTGAGCCAGAGTTTGGGTTGGTTCACTGCCGTTCTCTTTCCTCTATACTTCTCCTGGCTGTCCGCCCTTAAATTTGCGGCACAGCTTTGTGGCCGGGCTACATGGCCACGTGGATCTGTGACTACTATGCTGTTTGTCTGACTGTACTCAGGCGGGGGTGTATGGTAGGCCCGGTGCCGCGCGAGACGCGGGGCGTTTTCGGTCGTGGCTTTGAAATTTGGGGGTTGGGGGGGATAAAAATCTGGCATCGGCGGCCACCGACCACCTGTCACTCATTCTATGATCGCTTTTCTACTTTTCCCTTTCCCTGGTGGTGATGGGCTCGGTGTACGTGGAGTGGAGCACGTGGTGTCGACTGTACCATCAACGGGGAAGGCTAGGTTAAGGAGGAAAACCAAGGGGGAAGGGGGAGCGTCAGGTTCGAAAATTCGTGGCGTCCGCGTACAAACTTGCTCGCTGGCGTCCCCGAGGATAGGGAAGGGGGTGTTCTACAGAAGTAGTTTTCTACTGGGAGGGAGAGAGCTCAGTTCGTGGAAGCCATGGCATCCGCGTACAACTCCACGGGCTGAGGTCCCAGGCATGCAATTGGAATATTTTTAATGGTACAATGACAGAGGGGAAGGGGTGAAAACAATCGGGCGGCGGCTATTGGCGGTGGTTCATGTGCAATGGTCATAGGTATGTGAATAATTGAAGTTTGTTTTATTTCATTTATTTATTGTCTTCCTGCTTCTCTATTTACGCATGTATGTGTGAAAATCTATTTCCCTACGTCGCACCTATCTCACTCTCACTCGCTTACGCAAGGCCAGCTTACCCCTCTTTCTCCGCAGAACTCTGGTCCATCATTTTTCCTGTGGCTGCTGCTCCTCGCTGATCCAGAAAATGGCGGACCTCGTGCTGTCCGTTTTGCTTTCCAGGCGTTTTTCTTTTTCCCGCACTCACGACTGCCCTTGGTGGAGGCTCGATTTTCACTCCCGATCTCCATAATTTTGGCCACCGGCTCAGCCGGTCGTTCGAGCCTCTGCTCTCAGCTTCTGCCGCGACCCAACGCTTTTGTCGCGTGCCTTTTGCTCTCGCTCTCTTTGGGTCGTGCGTGGCTTGCTTCGGCATGTGAGGGTGGGTTTGCGTTTGTCTTTGCTCTGTGTCTCTGCTGCTGGTCTCTGCCGTTGATCTCTGCTCTGGTGTCTGCTGCTTCGTGTCTCTGCTCCGGCCTCTGCTGCTGGTCTCTGCCGTGATCTCTGCTCTGATCTCTGCTCCGGTGTCTGCTGCTTCGTGTCTCTGCTCCGGCCTCTGCTGCTGGTCTCTGCCGTGATCTCTGCTCTGATCTCTGCTCCGGTGTCTGCTGCTTCGTGTCTCTGCTCCGGCTTCTGCTGCTGGTATCTGCCGTGATCTCTGCTCTGATCTCTGCTCCAGTGTCTGCTGTTTCGTGTCTCTGCTCCGGCCTCTGCTGCTGCGTTTGCTGTCAGTGATGCTCTCTGCTGGTCTCTGCCAGTGCTGTAGACGGGTGCAATCAGAGTGGGGCACCGCTTCCACGGTAAAGGGAGCGCATAGAGGCACACCTTAGGGTGGAGTCCTGTCGCCCCTTCTGTGGAATCTGGTGGTCGACGACCTCATCAAGAGATTCGAGAGGAAGGCCCCAAAAATAACAGCTTATGCAGACGACATAAGCATAATTATAACGGGTGTATGTCCATCGACCCTCAGCTCCATAATGGAACGAACACTCAGTAAGATATGCGAGTGGGCGGACGAAGTAGGACTCGATATCAATGCGGACAAGACGGACCTCATCCTCTTTACAAAGAGGTACAAGGTACCGGCATGGATCCCCCTAAATCAACCAAACAAGGCTAACCTCGAAAACACAGATCAAATACCTCGGAACAGTACTGGAAAGCAAACAGGCATGGAAACCCAATGTACTAGAAAGGGTGAAGAAGGCCACCATTGCGCTTTATGGATCCAAGAAGATGTTTAGCAGTACATGGGGCCTGTCATCCGCCCTAATGCATTGGATCTACATCTCGGTGGTGCGACCAACTCTGCTGTATGGAGTCCTAGTGTGGTGGCAAGCAATTAAGAAGAAGACGTACCACAAGCTTATGGAAAGGACTCAGCGACAGGCACTGCTATGTGCTCGTCACGGCCAAAGTCCCTGCCTGGTGTCGTTGCGTTGTCGGAAGAGCTTGGGTCGACGAGGCGCGTTCGCTCGTCTCGGCCAAGGTTCCTGTCCTGTTCGGTGGTGCTGCAGAGGACGCTTTGGTCGACGAGACGTGTGTGCTCGTCACGGCCAAAGTCCCTGCCTGGCGTCGTTGCGTTGTCGGAAGAGCTTGGGTCGACGAGGCGCGTTCGCTCGTCTCGGCCAAGGTTCCAGGGTGTTGTCGTTGCTGTGCGTCTGAGCTATGGGCCGTAGATCTAGTCGTGGTTTGATCTTTCGAGCCTATAGGGCTCGGGGTCGTGGTCGCGTATGGGTTCCCGCCGTGTAGTGCTAAGGTCGTCTGGTGCCGTTTGCGGCGCGTGGCTTCCGGGATTGGGCTGGCCGTATGTTCGGAAGTGGTGGTCGAGGACAGGGGGACAGTTGAGACTTGATTTTGCGTGTGGAGGGGCTCGGCGAACGTTACGATCCGTGGTGGCAGAACCGCTGTGTATATGGAAGGGTCTTGTCTCAATTTTAACTGGAGGTACGCTCGGCCACAGTGAATCCTTGCCTGGATATCACACAGGAAGTCGAGGCCCAGGATGATGTCGTCTAATACCGTGGGCAAAATAAGTAGGGTTACCTGGGTTTCCTTTTGGTCGAGCCGCGCCCTCGCTGTGATCGCTCGAGTGATGTCCTTCCGTGTTCCGTCTGCTAGGCTGATCCGAGTCCTCAGCTCTCGTCGATTCTCCGCCGTTCCCAGTTCTTCGGCCACTCGCTGACTAACGAAAGATCGGGTTGCTCCAGTGTCGAGGGTGGCTGAGAAGGCTCTCCCGTCGATGGTGACCAGAGCGGCGATCCTTCCCCCAACCATACTTAATGGGTGGGGGACTCCGGGTTGCGGGTGTGTGCCTCCGTCCGTGTCCCGGTTGAACGGAGACCTGTCCCGTTTCCCGACTGGGTCTTTCGGCAGCAGTACATTGTCCTGATGTTTCGGCGTCCACATTCCCAGCAGAAGAGTTTCTGTCGGTTGGTACATCCATCCCTGAAGTGTCCTTCCTCTCCGCAGTTCCGGCATGCTCGGCTCACGTCGATTGGCCACTCCTCCTCCTGAGTGATTACCCGACTAATGCTGTTGGATGCTCCGCTGGTCTCTTTGGTGGGGTTCCGTGGTGTGGTAGCTTCGTTCCCGGGGAATGCTCGGGGTCGGTTGGCTCGTCCGGCCTCCTTGCCCCGAGGGGAATCTCGGTCCCGTGCTGTTTCGTAGGCTGAGATGAGCTGCGTTAGCTCAGACAGCGTGTGCAAGTCCTGCCTGCGTGTGTAGATTTGGTACTCTGTTCGGAGGTTTTCATATATCCGGTCCAATTCCTGCTCCCGGGTGTAAATAAATTCTTTGCGGAAATCTGTCCAAGTCTGTCCCTGCATCTGGAAGGTACGGAACCATCCTTCCGCTTTTCCGGTTAAGAGTCCTGAGATGGCACGTGGCAGCTGCTCTGGGCTTCCCCCGTAGGAATCAACTCGTTCTTCTAGCCTTTCGATGAATGCCAGTGGGTCGTCATGTCCGTCAAAGGTGAGTCCCCATTTCCGGAGCTTGTCTGCAAGGAGGGAGTACGAAATTCCTCCTCCCCCTGGCCGATGCAGTTGTCGGTCATGAGTTGGATGGTTCCCCTCGGGGGCCACTGGTTCCATTGCACTGGTCGGTTGCCGGTTTGCCTGAGGTCCAGGTCCTTCAGGCCGGTTTCGTGGCTCGAGAGCGAACACCGGTTCCGGAAGGGTGGCTTGAGGGCGGCGGCTTGGGTGTGCCGAAGGCTCGCTTGTGGCGTTGGAATGTCCGATCGCCAAGATTCGTGCTGGTTGACTCGGGCTGGCCACATCGGATATGATAATCTTCAGGGGTCCTGTCGGTGGGTTCTGTTCGGCTTTCCGGTTTTGGCGAAGCGGCGGGGCTGGGTGGTTTCCTAGGGCTGGGAATACTGCTGAAGTGGGCGTCCAGTTCGTCGATCCTTGCCTGTATGTTCTCGGGGTGGCCTTCACGGGTAATGAACGCGGCAACCCGGATGCGGAGTTCCTCCAAGGTTCCGCTCTCATCGAGGCCAAATTCCTGGGCTAGGATCAGGAGATCCTCCTTGCGGCGGGAATTTAACCACCGAGTGTTCATCCTTCCTTTTGGTGTGGTATTTCCCAGCTCAGGGTTGAGTCTCTGGAGTTACAGAAGATAAGTGTTTCCTTTAGGTGGTGGGGCACCGGGATATGTTGATCCTTGACGCGGGGCCGGCATTGCCCGGGCGGGTCGGCGATGATTGGTGCAGGTCTCGAGGCTACGTGACACTGGGTAGGGCGCGGCTTGACACTCGGACTCAGGGATCCTCGGCCAGGATTTGGGTTACCGTGCGAGGATACGCGGCGCGGCACCGTAGGTCAGGGATCCTTGCAAAGGATATGCTTTACAATGCACAGATACGCGGCGCGGCACCATAGGTCAGGGATCCTTGCAAAGGATATGCTTTACAATGCCCAGATACGCGGCGCGGCACCGTAGGTCAGGGATCCTCGGTGAGGATTTGGGTACGGCGCGAGGATACGTGGCACGGTACTGTAGGTCAGGGATCCTTGAAAAGGATTTGGTTTACAGCGCGAGGATTCACGGCACGGCACTGTAGGTCAGGAATCCTTGAAAAGGATTTGGTTTACAGCGCGAGGATTCACGGCACGGTAGCGGAGTCAGGGATCCTTAGTAAGGATATGGTTGTGTCACGGTTGATGGCCTGGTTCTCGCTGGTTGTCTTTTTGGTCGACGGTTGTGTCCCGGTTGAAGGTCCGAACCTCAGTGTCTTTCCTGGGCCTGGGCTCCCACTTAAATCCCCCGCCGCCAAGCTTTTGGGCAGACGGTTCAAGCTTTCGGAGTGGAGGGCTCGGCCGCCCGAGTGCAGCCCTCTCGATTCCGTCGTCCCTGTCGTCGTGTCGCCGCTGCCTCTGTCGGGGAGGCTGGGCGCCCTCTCTCTGTCGTCGTGTCGCTTTCCAGTGCTGTCTCGCCACCTGATCGTCGCTCGTTCTCGCTGTCGCCTTGTCGCTTTGGCCTCTCTCGCCGCGCGGCGAGGCTCCATTTCTGCTCTGCTTCTATGCGGCCGCTGCTGCGGTCTGGCTGATGCTCACCGATGCACGTGGGTACAGTTTCGCCAATTTCCGCGGCGTCACTTGCCGTCCCTTTCACACGATCTGCAGCGATGGCGCGGTGGCTAATGGTGCGTCTGCCGTCGTTGTCTGCCTGCTGTGCCCGCGTGGTCCCGCTGGTGCCCCGTTTGGGCTCGTGGTTCAAAGCTTGCGGTTGCTGTTGCTAGGGGAGGGGAAAAACCTCAGCTGTATTTGAGCCAGAGTTTGGGTTGGTTCACTGCCGTTCTCTTTCCTCTATACTTCTCCTGGCTGTCCGCCCTTAAATTTGCGGCACAGCTTTGTGGCCGGGCTACATGGCCACGTGGATCTGTGACTACTATGCTGTTTGTCTGACTGTACTCAGGCGGGGGTGTATGGTAGGCCCGGTGCCGCGCGAGACGCGGGGCGTTTTCGGTCGTGGCTTTGAAATTTGGGGGTTGGGGGGGATAAAAATCTGGCATCGGCGGCCACCGACCACCTGTCACTCATTCTATGATCGCTTTTCTACTTTTCCCTTTCCCTGGTGGTGATGGGCTCGGTGTACGTGGAGTGGAGCACGTGGTGTCGACTGTACCATCAACGGGGAAGGCTAGGTTAAGGAGGGAAACCAAGGGGGAAGGGGGAGCGTCAGGTTCGAAAATTCGTGGCGTCCGCGTACAAACTTGCTCGCTGGCGTCCCCGAGGATAGGGAAGGGGGTGTTCTACAGAAGTAGTTTTCTACTGGGAGGGAGAGAGCTCAGTTCGTGGAAGCCATGGCATCCGCGTACAACTCCACGGGCTGAGGTCCCAGGCATGCAATTGGAATATTTTTAATGGTACAATGACAGAGGGGAAGGGGTGAAAACAATCGGGCGGCGGCTATTGGCGGTGGTTCATGTGCAATGGTCATAGGTATGTGAATAATTGAAGTTTGTTTTATTTCATTTATTTATTGTCTTCCTGCTTCTCTATTTACGCATGTATGTGTGAAAATCTATTTCCCTACGTCGCACCTATCTCACTCTCACTCGCTTACGCAAGGCCAGCTTACCCCTCTTTCTCCGCAGAACTCTGGTCCATCATTTTTCCTGTGGCTGCTGCTCCTCGCTGATCCAGAAAATGGCGGACCTCGTGCTGTCCGTTTTGCTTTCCAGGCGTTTTTCTTTTTCCCGCACTCACGACTGCCCTTGGTGGAGGCTCGATTTTCACTCCCGATCTCCATAATTTTGGCCACCGGCTCAGCCGGTCGTTCGAGCCTCTGCTCTCAGCTTCTGCCGCGACCCAACGCTTTTGTCGCGTGCCTTTTGCTCTCGCTCTCTTTGGGTCGTGCGTGGCTTGCTTCGGCATGTGAGGGTGGGTTTGCGTTTGTCTTTGCTCTGTGTCTCTGCTGCTGGTCTCTGCCGTTGATCTCTGCTCTGGTGTCTGCTGCTTCGTGTCTCTGCTCCGGCCTCTGCTGCTGGTCTCTGCCGTGATCTCTGCTCTGATCTCTGCTCCGGTGTCTGCTGCTTCGTGTCTCTGCTCCGGCCTCTGCTGCTGGTCTCTGCCGTGATCTCTGCTCTGATCTCTGCTCCGGTGTCTGCTGCTTCGTGTCTCTGCTCCGGCTTCTGCTGCTGGTATCTGCCGTGATCTCTGCTCTGATCTCTGCTCCAGTGTCTGCTGTTTCGTGTCTCTGCTCCGGCCTCTGCTGCTGCGTTTGCTGTCAGTGATGCTCTCTGCTGGTCTCTGCCAGTGCTGTAGACGGGTGCAATCAGAGTGGGGCACCGCTTCCACGGTAAAGGGAGCGCATAGAGGCACACCTTAGGGTGGAGTCCTGTCGCCCCTTCTGTGGAATCTGGTGGTCGACGACCTCATCAAGAGATTCGAGAGGAAGGCCCCAAAAATAACAGCTTATGCAGACGACATAAGCATAATTATAACGGGTGTATGTCCATCGACCCTCAGCTCCATAATGGAACGAACACTCAGTAAGATATGCGAGTGGGCGGACGAAGTAGGACTCGATATCAATGCGGACAAGACGGACCTCATCCTCTTTACAAAGAGGTACAAGGTACCGGCATGGATCCCCCTAAATCAACCAAACAAGGCTAACCTCGAAAACACAGATCAAATACCTCGGAACAGTACTGGAAAGCAAACAGGCATGGAAACCCAATGTACTAGAAAGGGTGAAGAAGGCCACCATTGCGCTTTATGGATCCAAGAAGATGTTTAGCAGTACATGGGGCCTGTCATCCGCCCTAATGCATTGGATCTACATCTCGGTGGTGCGACCAACTCTGCTGTATGGAGTCCTAGTGTGGTGGCAAGCAATTAAGAAGAAGACGTACCACAAGCTTATGGAAAGGACTCAGCGACAGGCACTGCTATGTATCACAGGGGCGCTGAGGTCAACCCCAACTATATCACTCGAAACCATACTCGGAATCGATCCACTCGACATTCACGCTCGGTTGACTGCGGGTAAAGCAGCACAGCGACTGATCGCATCGGGGAACATGTCACCCCAAGGATACGGGCACAGTTCAATTGGGAGGAACATGACCAGTCATACAGACTACATGACCCCCAAACTTGCCTCGAGGTCAAAACTAACACATTTATGGGACCCGAAGACTGGAAAAAAGTACGGGACCAGACTCAACACCTCAACATATATACTGACGGCTCCAAGATGGACGGAGGAGTAGGAGCAGGTTTATATTGCACAAACCCCGAAATAAGGGTGTCATTTAAGCTATCGGACCGATGCAGCATATTCCAGGCGGAAGTTTTCGCCATCAGGAAGGCAGCAGACGTCGCTCAGCTAACAGAGCGACCACACAACATTGTGAACATATTCGTCGATAGCCATGCAGCGATAAAATCCATGCAGTCGTTCGCAGTTGGTTCAGAAGTGTCCTGGCAAGCAGGGAGGCATTAGACTCACTGTGCACGACAAAGTCAGTGCGAATCTAAGGGATTCCCAGCCACCAGGGCATCGAAGGAAACGAGGCTGCGGACGTTCTGGGTAAGGACGGCTTCGGGCTGACGAACGAAAGAACCGAAAACGTGCCTATCTCCCTTGGAACGTTACAAAGCGATCTAAAGAGTCAGGCCGCTCTACAAACCAAAAACAGATGGAGAAACGCAACCAGCTGCAGAATCTTGAGAACCATGTGCAAGGAGCGCAATGGAAAGCTAGCTCACTATCTACTGCATCTTCCACGGAAAGACTGTAGACTGCTAGTGGGAATACTGAAATGCGATGAACCCGGGGCTATCGAAACCCCGGAACATCTCATCTGCAACTGCCCGGATCTCTCACGGGCAAGGATAAGATTTCTAGGCGCTCCAGAGATGGCATCCCGGGAAGATGCCTCCAAGAGGACGCCTAGGGAATTACTTGCCTTTGCTAAGCACACCTCGATACACGAAGACTTCCAAATCTAACCAACACCCCCGTAAAGGTCCATCTACATCCGGATCACTAAGGGTCATACTGGCGTATGATAGTCCCCGCTGAGGGACGTCCGGGTTAACCTAACCTAACCTGCTGGCTATACTAATGATCCGATCTGATCTACATTCAACACTCTGATAGATATGGTCATTTTCTATGATTCTGTGTTTTTGGTTTTCCCGTATCTTCAAAATTGTAGATTTTCGTCCTTTGTGGCGGCGGAAGGGGGCGTGGCAAAATTTCGAAACAAACTCGTCTCGGTTTGATATTACAGGAGCTTGGATAGAAAGTTTGGTTGATCTAGCTTTTATAGTCTCTGAGATCTAGGCGTCAAAAAATTCCATCAGGTATAGTGCCCACTCCTGTGTGTGAGAGAGAGCGAGAGGGAACGATGCATTTCGAAATGGTTTTCTTCATTGCTGCTATATTTATCATCTGATCTGATCCAGATTAAACATTCTGACAGATATGGTCATTCTCTATGATTCTGCGTTTTTAGTTTTCTCGTATCTTTAAAATTGTGCATGCCACAGATATTCGTTTTTTGAGTGGGCGGAGGAGGGCGGGGCGAAATTTTGAAAGACATTTTTAACAGTGTGATAGGACAGCAGTCTGGTTACAAAATTGTGTTCCTCTAGCTTTTATAGTCTCTGAGCTATAGGCGCAAATGAAGACGGACAGACGGACGGACAGACAGACATAGCTATAACGACTCTGCTATTGATGCTGATCAAGAATATATATAATTTAAGGGGTCGGAAACGCTTCCTTCTGGGTGTTACACACATTCGGGGACCTTAACGCATGGGCGACGGAATGCGGATGTCCGAGAACTAACCCAAGGGGACAGGCGCTCTTGGAATGCTTTGCGACGCTCGACGCCGTGTTGCTGAACACTGGCACGCAGCAGACATTCGGCAGAGCAGTGACGGGGTCTATAATAGACCTAACGTTCGTGAGCAGCAGCCTTAGCCCAAGGACAACCTGGAATGTTAGTGGCATATACACCGGAAGTGATCACCAAGCCCTGATTTGCGAAGTCAAGGATGCTGGCGCGCGCAACTTGTTCCTGGGCAAGCAGGTCGGGTACAAGACCAACTCGTTAGAGCCGGATATGGTCAGAGCCATGTTCGAGGACTACGAGACCAGCGGGACGGCCGAAGAAAGAGCAAGGCAACTTGCTACAAACACGCTGGCAGTATGCGACGCCTCCATGCTAAGGAAAAGGTCGAGCCCTGGCAACCACAGGCCAACATACTGGTGGAACCCAGCTGTAGCTAGCGCCAGGCGAGAATGTCACCACAAAAGAAGACTATACCAACGCTTGAGAGGTTCCCCGAAATTCGAGAGGATCCAGGGAGAATTTAAAGAAAGCAGACGCGGATTTAATAGGCAGATCAAGGAGAGCAAGCGAAAATGCTTTGAAAAGCTCTGCGATGACGAAGACGCGAACCCCTGGGGCTACGCATACAAGCTGGTTATGAAGAGACTGCGAGTGTTCAGTCCACCGCCACCAATGTGTGCAGACCTGCTGGAAAACATAGTGGGAACCCTATTTCCAGAGCAAGAGGCAGCCCAGAGGGTGATGGATGGAATTCCGCCACTGGAAATAGATGCCACCACACAAGCAGAAGTCCTCGAAGCTCTAAAACGGACCAAGGACGGTAAAGCACCACGACCGGACGGGGTCCCAAATGCCGTACTTCGCGCGGCCATCGAGACGAATCCACAAACGTATGTGGGACTATTCAATGCGTGCATGTCCAAAGGAATCTTCCCCAGCCCATGGAAACGACAGCGGCTTGTCCTTATCCCAAAAGGAAACAAACCGAACGAGGAGCACTGCACACTGCATGCTGGACACAGTAGGAAAGATCCTCGAGCGCATAATCCACACGAGGCTGGAGGAAGCAGTAACGCGTCAACTCTCACCGAGACAGTACGGGTTCCGCAAAGGCAGCTCCATGATGGACGCAATCGGCGAGGTATGTGAGATAGCGAAGCAAGCTATACATGGCACCCAATGGATGTACGGGACCAAAGAGTACTGCATAGTGGCAATACTCGACGTCCAAAATGCGTTAAACTCTGCCAATTGGTACCACATACTGGAAGCATTGGCTAACTTCCAAGTACCGCCGTATTTGCAGATAATCATCGCTGACTACCTCAGAGACCGAGTGCTCATATATGAGACAGATAAGGGACCACGTGAGCACCAAATCACTGGAGGAGTTCCGCAAGGATTGGTACTCGGCCCACTACTGTGGAACATCATGTATGATGGAATCCTAACGCTAGATATGCCAATGGGTGCCACGGTGATAGGTTTTGCCGACGACATAGCAATAGTCGCAGTGGCAAAAAATAAAGCAGAGGCAGAAGAAATCTGCAATGACGCAGTAGAGAGAGCCAGAACATGGCTATCCGGGAGGGGTCTAACTTTAGCCACCCACAAAACAGAGGCGGTGCTCATAAGCAGCAGGAAAGTAGTAGAGACGGCCACGAACCGAGTAGGTGACTCCACTGTTAGCTCCAGCACAAGCTTGAAGTATACATTAGGTGCAGCAAGGCAACGCACCATACAGGAATGGCAAAGAGCGTGGGATACTAGCAGCAAAGGTCGTTGGACCTACAGGCTGATCCCAGATCTGCAGAGTTGGCTTAGTCGCAGCCATGGACAAGTGGAGTTCCACCTGACCCAGCAGCTGACGGGACATGGATGCTTCAAATCATATCTACATAGGTTCAAGCACGAGAACGACCCCTTCTGTGTGCTTTGCACGGGGTCTGTCGAAGACGCGAAACATTGTTTCTTCGAATGTCTTCGATTCCAGGAAGTCCTCAGAACCAAGCTTGGAAGGACCCCAGCGGTGGCAAGCCTGGCAGAATGCCTAATGCAGTCAGAAGAAAGCTGGGCTGCGATAAGCAACATGGCCGCAGTAATGACCACCAAACTGCGTCGCGAAGAAAGAGCACGCAAGGAAAGAAGCCAAAAATAAAAATCACTAAAGATGGACAAGCCCAACGGGCATTTCCCGCCGGCGAAGTAATATCCTTTGACAGGCCCGCCGGGATCAGGGAACGAGTTGTTAAGCTGTGTGTGGTCAGTTTAGCTGGGAAGCCCCGGATGAGTAGTCCAGTTCGTTGACCGATTCGGGCCGGTCGCGTCTCTTAGAGATTCTCAACCACCGTGGCGTGTCCATGGCAAAAAGAAAAAAAAAAACACACACACACAGCCATGGGGAGACTCAACAGTCAGCTTATGCCCAGTTGTCACTAATCTACTTTAATAGAGATCGGTTGTGTCGCGCATAATTGCTTTTCTCTTCTGCTTTGGCGGTGCATTCTCTGTTGTGCTAAGAATAATTAGACAAAAACAAATAACGTACTAGTGAAGAGCGGGATAACTGCAGTTACTGCCGATCGGGCAAGACATTTCACTCACTCCGTGCACAGCCGCTCAAGAGGGGCAATAGGTTAGGTTAGGTTAGGTTAACCCGGAGGTCCCTCAGCGGGGACTTTCATAGGCCAGTATGGCCCTTAGTGATCCGGATGTAGATGGACCTTTACGGGGGTGTTGGTGAGATTTGGAAGTCCTCGAGTATCGAGGTGTGTTTAGCAAAGGCAAGTAATTCCCTCGGCGTCCTCTTGGAGGCCTCTTCTAGTGATACCATCTCCGGCGCGCCTAGGTGTCTTGTCCTTGCCCGTGAAAGAGCCGGGCAGTTGCAGATGAGATGTTCCATGGATTCGATAGCCCCGGATTCATCGCATTTTCTACAGCTGTCTCTGTTGGTGATGCCTAGCTTGGCGCCGTGCGCCGCAGCCTGACAGTGACCTGTGAGTATTCCCACTATCAGTCTACAGTCTTTCCGTGGAAGATGCAGCAGATAGTGAGCTAGCTTTTCATTGCGCTCCTTGCACATGGTTCTCGAGGTTCTGCAGGTGGTTGCGTTCCTCCATCTGTTCTTGGTTTGTAGGGCGGCCTGCTTCTCTAGATCGCTTTGTAACGTTCTAAGGGAGATAGGCACGTTTTTGATTTTTTCGCTCGTCAGCCCGACTCCTTACTTAGCCAGAACGTCCGCAGCCTCGCTTCCTTCGATGCCCTGGTGGCTGGGAACCCAGTAGATTCGCACTGACTTGGTCGTGCATAGTGAGTCTAATGCCTCCCTGCTTGCCAGGACACTTCTGGAACCAACTGCGAACGACTGCATGGATTTTATCGCTGCTTGGCTATCGACGAATATGTTCACCACATTGTGTGGTCGCTCTATTAGCTGAGCGACCTCTGCTGCCTTCTTGATAGCGAAAACTTCCGCCTGGAATATGCTGCATCGGTCTGGTAGCCTATATGACACCCTTATTTCGGGGTTTGTGCAATATAAGCCCGCTCCTACTCCTCCGTCAATCTTGGAGCCGTCAGTATATATGTTGAGGTGTTGAGTCTGGTTCCGTCCCTTTTTCCAGTCTTCGGGTCCCATAAATGTGTTGGTTTTGACCTCTAGGCAAGTTTGGGGGGTCATGTAGTCTGTATGACTAGTCATGTTCCTCCCAATTGAACTGTGCCCGTATCCTTGGGGTGACATGTTCCCCGATGCGATCAGTCGCTGTGCTGCTTTACCCGCAGTCAACCGAGCGTGAATGTCGAGTGGATCGATTCCGAGTATGGTTTCGAGTGATATAGTTGGGGTTGACCTCAGCGCCCCTGTGATACATAGCAGTGCCTGTCGCTGGGTCCTTTCCATAAGCTTGTGGTACGTCTTCTTCTCAGTTGCTTGCCACCACACTAGGACTCCATACAGCAGAGTTGGTCGCACCACCGAGATGTAGATCCAATGCATTAGGGCGGGTGACAGGCCCCATCTACTGCTAAGCATCTTCTTGGATGCATAAAGCGCAATGGTGGCCTTCTTCACCCTTTCTAGTACATTGTGTTTCCATGCCTGTTTGCTTTCCAGTACTGTGCCGAGGTATTTGATCTGTGTTTTCGAGGTTAGCCTTGTTTGGTTGATTTTTGGGGGGATCCATGCCGGTACCTTGTACCTCTTGGTAAAGAGGATGAGGTCCGTCTTGTCCGCGTTGATATCGAGTCCTACTTCGTGCGCCCACTCGCATATCTCCCTGAGTGTTCATTCCATTATGGAGCTTAGAGTCGATGGACATACGCCCGTAATAATTATGCTTATGTCGTCTGCATAAGCTGTTATTTTTGGGGCCTTCCTCTCGAATCTCTTGATGAGGTCGTCGACCACCAGATTCCACAGGAGGGGCGACAAGACTCCACCTTGGGGTGTGCCTCTATGCGCTCCCTTTACCGTGGAAGCGGTGCCCCACTCAGATTGCACCCGTCTACAACTCAGGAGGTTCTTTATCCATAGGTTGATTGCTTGGTGTGTGTGGGTCGCTTCAAGGCGATCCATTATTGCGTTCGTGGCTACGTTGTTAAATGCTCCGGATATATCTACGAATACTCCTAGTGCATACTTTTTATTGTTGAAAGCCTTCTCGATGGTAGCTACTAGTGAATGTAGAGCTGTTTCCACCGATTTCCCTTTGGTATAAGCGTGCTGGTTGGTTTACATCAGTCCTCCCACCTCCTTCCTGATGTATCCGTCCAGCAGCTTTTCCAGTGTTTTTAGCATAAAAGAGGTAAGGCTTATCGGTCTGTAGTCCTTGGGACTAGCATGGCTGCACTTTCCTGCCTTTGGGAAAAAAGACAACTCTAGATGTTCTCCATTGGATAGGGATATAGCCTGTACTTAGACATGCCGAGTATATTGCGAAGAGCCATGGGATGATCGTATCTTTGGTCGCCTGCAACATGGCTGGGAATATTCCGTCCAGTCCAGGTGCTTTGATGCCCGCAAAGGAGTCTATGGCCTATTGGATCTTCTTGTGGGTTATTAGGTCTGTCGGGGGTGTTTGTTCCTCGGTTGCTAGGTCCTGATGCGTTTCAGCATCAGTGACCTCGGTGCATCCCGGGAAGTGGGCCTCCATTAGTGCTGTTAGAGCCTCTTCGCTGCCCTCTGACCACTATCCGTTATTTAATTTTAGCTGACTCTGTATTGTGTGCTGCTTCGAGAGCAGCTTCCTGAGTCTTGCTGTTTCAGTCACTTTCTCGATGTTCGAGCAGAAGTTCCTCCACGAGCTACGTTGTGCCTTGCGTATTTCCTTCTTGTAGTCTCTGAGTAGTGTTTTGTATTCCTCGTTGATGATCTCCTCATTCACTACTCTGGCGAGTTTGAAGAGTTCCCTGAGGTTATATCTCTTGAGGGAGAGGTCCTTATTCCACCAGAGTGGTTTCGTCCTCTTTCTCGTTCTTGATGGCGGGCATGCTCCTTGGTAGGCAGACAGAAGTTCCTTGGAGAGGGTCTCCAAGGACTTCTCTATGTCTTTCGCGGATTTCACTATTCCCGGGTTCGCGAGCTTCGAGGTAACGGTCTTCCTAAAATTCTCCCAGTTTGTGTTCCGGGGGTTCCTGAAGACTGTCACCTTCGGAGTGTATTTGAATTCGCACTTGAACTGAATGTACCTATGGTCCGAGAAGGATGGTCTTTCGAGGACTCTCCATCCAGATACCAAGGTACTCTTTCCTGTTACGAGGGTTAGATCTAGCACGTTGGACGAGGTGGGACCCACGTATGTGTAGTCCTCTCCCACGTTTGCTACATCTATGTTATTTGATAATATAAAGTCTAGGAGTGACTCACCTCGGTCATTGATATCGGGGCTTCCCCACACACTGTGGTGGGCATTGGCGTCCGTACCAATGATGATTTGTTTTATCTTTGGAGTCGGCTTCTTCTACCAGACTCCTTAGTTCTTCAGGTGGTGCGGGCCTGTCGTCTGCCATGTAGCAGGAGGCTACCAGAAGGCGCTTCTCCTCACTTTCCAGCATCACTACTGTCGGGTCGTCTGTGCTGTAATGAGACATAAGGTAAGCGTGGATTCCCTTTCGTACTAGTACGACGGTTCTATTCCTGCTTACCGACGTTGGGTAGAACGAGTTGTAATTTGCGAACTTCAGTCCGGCCACTGTATTGCCTGACGCAATCCAGGGCTCCAGGACCAAAGCTATGTCAGCGGGCCCTTTCTCCATGGTTATAAGGAGCTCCGCCAATGCTACCTTGCTTTTATGCAGGTTGATTTGCAGCACACTCAGTTTCATGGGCGGCTGGCTCAACTGCATACGACGGGTTGACTGTAATCGTCAGGTCACCGTCCTCATCTTCCTGGGAGTCTTCAAGAGCCAGACCCTGGGCGGCCTCCACGATGGTGACTAGACCGAGGTCCTTCTCCATCTCGCCTGCCTGCAGGGTGTGTGCGTCTACGTCTTTAGGGCGGCGCTTCTTGAGGCGCGGAGGGCCAATAAAACCTAAAAACTTAGCTTATCAGCAACGCTGATCTGTCTCTGCTCTATTCCCTGAATAAACAGCTGAATAATACGATTATTTAATATAGAGAAATCGAACAATAAAGCCAATTAATGGATGAGAAAATTCTATCTGACTCCCGGCTTAGAAATAAGTGGACTGATCATGAGAGAACGCTCCTCATTGCAGGTAAATTACCCTCTGAAATTCGGACAGAACGCTCTATAGTTCCCGAATCCCAACGCAATAGCGCAACCACAACGACAGTAACATTTACTAGTGCCGTTAGCAATACCACATACATTATGGCCACTGCTACAATAAGCAGCATCTGCCCTGGACCAAGCATTGATAGCCAAGGAAGCTCCATATCGACAAGCCCCAATGACACGGTAGCAAATACACTAAGTGCTGCCGCTGAAAGATTGCTGAAAGCTCAAAAGCGGCGATCGGGAAAGCGGAAAAATCATTAGCGTACGACACCCATTATGTCAAGCCCGAAACGAGTGAGCGGCGACCGGGAGGTGCACTCGCCCCCCACTACAATCCAACAAGCCAACTCTAACAATAGATTTGCCATTCTTGACACGGATATTCCAAGTGTTAGTAATGATGAGGAAGCTCCGATGAATGTAGATGTAGACGTTGACAATGGACAAATCGATGATCACCGCAATGTAGCAGGTAATACAGACCGGGGCTCGCAAGAAGTAGCAACTAACACTGGAAGCCAGTCCCCAACGGTAAAACCACCGCAAACAGTTGTTAATGTTAGCAATCTAAATGACCTATTTGAGGTCATTAGGGAGGTAACGAACTTGAATGATATCGTCGTCAAAGCTTAACAAGGGGAAACTGTAAGAAGAACCCCAAGGATAGTGACACCTATGGAGCCATTGTGGACCGTTTGGACGACATCAAATTAGAATTCCACTCATATCAAATGCAGACAGAAAAAACACACAGAATTGTAATAAAAGTCCTGCACCATAGCACCCTAAACGATGATATTACCGCCGATCTTAAAAGTTTGGGCTACGAAGTACTTAAAATCAACAATCCTTGGTCAAGGATTAATAAGGACGACAAATTTAATATTTTTTTCATTAATATTAAGCCTTGTGTCAACATTAATGAGATTTACCAAGTTAAGACCCTCTGCCGCCAGAAAATAAGGATTGAAAGAATGCGAAAATCCACAGAAATCGCTCATTGTCGCCGATGCCAGAATTGCGGACACACAGCTAAATACTGCCGCCGACACCCTAACAGTGGCAGATGCGGGGAAGGACACCAAACCTCCCAGTGCACACGTTCCAATGAAGCACGGCGTACCTGCATCCATTGCTCCGGAGACCATATGGTCAGCTTCCAAGGATGCCAATGGTACCAGGACTTCCTTCAGCGATCAATGAGGCCTCCAAGGAAGGCTAATAATACGAACAGGACGGGTAACGTCTCTCTAAATAATCAAGTAGCATATGCATATCCACACCACACTTACTAGAGAGCAGCAACAGTTTCCCACCTTGCAGGATGCCCGCAGCAAGAGGGCTTACAGACCAACAGTACAGCAACAGCAGCATCTAATTCAATTCTAACTCACCTAGAGGGCAAGAGCTAGCAGAAGCCATATCTGCCACTGGCGCTTACGTGCTCAGTCATACTCCGTCCTGCATAGATTTTGCATTGCATCATGGAATCCCGGATTCTCAAGCAACAATTACTCAGAGCTGGGATCTGGACTCTGACCATCTGGCCCTAGTCATCAGCATTCAGACAGACGTCATTAATGCGAATCCAAACCCTTCCCTGATCAACAAGCACACTGACCTGCTCGCCTTTAGGCAACATTTGGAGAGCACAATTCAACTGAACGTCACGCTTAACTCTGGGGAAGATATTAAGATGGCTGTTGATAACCTTACGGAGAGCATTTACATAGCTGGTGAAGCCTCAAAGCCTTCCCGACCTCTGGAAGGCAATACCTAGTCCTGACCAAAGAGGTCAGGGAGCTATTGGCACAGAAAAGGGGACTGCGAAGACGCGCAATCCGATCGCAAGACCCGTGGGACCGAATCCTATGGAACCGTTCTTCTAAGCAACTACGAAACACCTTGAGAGATCTTCCAAGCAACTTCTTTGAGCAGAAGCTAGCTTCCATGGACTATACAGTGGTTGCTGGATATTCGCTTTGGAAGAGCACTAAGTCCCTCAAGAGACAACCGTTTCGCCAGGTTTCTATCCGGTGCCCGGCGATCTTGCTAGAAACGAAGAAGAGCAGGCCAATTCGTTCGCACATCATCTAGAGGTCAGGTTCACACAATATCGATTCGCAACGGTGGAGTAGCACAGGGAGACCCATGACAGCCTACAGACACCTCTACAAATGTCCTTACCCTTTAAACCAATCAGGGTTGAGGAGATTGCGGAAGCCATCAAGTCCCTACCGAGGAAGAAGGCCCCTGGCATTGACAGAGTATGCAATGCCACATTGAAAGCACTACCCACTCGAGCGATGCTCTACATTGTGCATATCTTCAACGCCATGTTAAGGGTGCAGTTTTTCCCTAGGCAGTGGAAGATGGCAGCTATCCTAATGATCCACAAGCCTGAAAAACCGGAAGATGACCCTGAGTCGAATCGCCCAATAATTTGACTGTCCTCCTTATCTAAGGTGTGGGAGAAGCTTCTCGCCAACAGACTTGGTGGTATCATTAACGAACACCGTATCTTGCCGGGTCACCAGTTTGGCTTTCGAGAGGGGCACGGCACAGTGGAGCAAGTTCACAGATTGGCAAAGCACATCCTACAGGATTTCGATGACCTAGAATACTGCAATGCAATCTTCATTGACATGCGAGGATCTCAAAGTACATTCGAAACTTCAAAAAAGATACTCAAGAAAGCTTCATACTTTCAAGCCAAAATATCATCACTTGAAAATGCATGGAATCGCTTCAACACAAACGACTCCACAATTCGAGAGGAGGATAAAGCTGAAAAGTACATCAAGTTCTGTATCGACCTACGTAACACATATGAAAAGTACGTTGCGATCTTTACTGAGAACCTTGACATGCTAGATCAGGCATCAAGCAATCTTGGGGAAAGTCAACCCATCTCCAGAGAAAACGAACTCAATCAGCAGTCAAACGATGATAACAGCAAATTGCCTTCGTTATGTCGCCGACAAAAAGCCATAGTCGAAGCCATAAAACGTCATCTGAAACTATTTTCAGAGGCGGGAGGACGTTCCTCAAGTGATTTGATAAAATCACTATGGACTCAAGCACAAGAAGTCCATTTCAGCATTCATGAAGAATATAAGAACCCAGTAGCAGGAGGATACGACATAAAATCGTACCTATCACTGGAAAAAGACGTTCAAAGGGCATTGGTGAACACAGCCACATCAAAAAATGATGGCGCGCAGCTTCCACGCATCACCATTCAAAAGTTTGATGGAGACATACTGAAATGGTTCCAGTTCTATGACTTGTTCTCATGTGTGATTCATGAGAAAAACATGCACGCAGTACGGAAGATGTGGTAACTTAAAACCACCGTTACTGGGGAGGCAGAAAAATTGATAAGACATATCGATTTAAAAGAGGACAATTATCTAATAGCCTGGGACATTCTTGTTGAAACATACAACAATCCCAGAGATGTTGCAAATACGGTACTGAACCCTTTCCTCAATCATAGTACAATCAATTCATTGAAGGAGTTGTACATAACAACAATAGAGTCCCTTGCATCCCTAAAAGGGCTCGGCATCAACATATCCATATCAACATGGGATCCAATATTTATTGCTATAATCAGAAACAAACTAGATGTTAAAAATAAGGCCTTGTATGAGCAATCATTGGGAAGCTCAAAAGATATACAAAATACAAAATTGGGATGGATTTTAGCAAATCCATCGTAAGCGATGTGAAACTGGGAGAGTAACTAGAACACTACATCGTGAAAACTCTAGGTCTCATCTGGATGCCAAAGAAGGAGCAAATGCACGGAAGAACCCATAAAAGCCAAGCTGCACGCATCACAAAACGAGTGGTATGCTCCGAGCTAACCCAAGTCTTTGACCCATTAGGACTTTTTGCACCGGTGCACAGTGGGACATCAGAGGAAAAGCGGTGGGAAAAGTCGAAGAATTTTTTGAGCGCTTTGAATAAAATGAATACACAGAATTTCCCAGAGGCAAAAAAGGGCTATCGCAGATGCTAAATCCCATACAAAATCATATTTTGGCCGTTTTTTTAGGGTGGTAGCCTCACTTGAATCGACCTAGAAGCCAAACGCCTCAAAATGGAACATATGTAAAGGAATATTCAATGAAAATATACAGAACAAATTTCGGGAAAATTTGATTAAATTTTTTTGTAAAGTCAGGTCAAAGCTGAAAACAGACAAAAAAATAGGTACTAACGATATGAACTTAGGTACACTCCATATTTTAAAAAATTTTCAATTTTGAGCTAATGAATAATAATAATAATAATGAATAGTCTTTTACCTCTGACCTTATTTTTTTGACCATGTTTTGTAACCTGTCTTTTATTACCAAACTTTGGGTAAATACATAGGTATAAATATTGCATTCCTTTTTTGAGCACTTTAGTAGTGAATAAAATTTGTAAACATAATAAACGGAAAAATGGCTATGGATAATACCAAATTATTCGAGATATTTAGAACTTCAAGTACCTCAAGCGAATTTGTGGAAGCTGTTCTTAATGAATTGAATGTAGGATCGGACAACCCAGAGCATCATAAATGTATAATAACAAAAATTAAAATTCTTCATTTAAATATTAAAAATAAATGGGTGTGGGCATTCCGTAAAAGTGACTTATTTAATAGCAAAAACGCAAACTGGTTGAACGAAAACAGCTTGCTATATGATGGACCGTACACAGGATGAGACACAGGAAGACCAACAAAAACCTATGACTGTTCAGATTATACAAGAACGAGAAAACTTGTAGATGCAACATGTCATATACGTACGGATCATTTATCTGAGGCACTGTCAATCAAATATACGAGCGACAAGGAAAACAAGAGGTCGTGTATTACAAAAGCTGTTTCTAATGCAAGTCCGGTGAGGCTTGACAGGATCATGAATAGCATCCTCACGCCACCAAATTCACAGCCGAGGAAGTACACATTTGAAGAGGCTTTAGCATTTTTTTCAAAAAATGATGGCGCGCAGCTTCCACGCATCACCATTCAAAAGTTTGATGGAGACATACTGAAATGGTTCCAGTTCTATGACTTGTTCTCATGTGTGATTCATGAGAAAAACATGCACGCAGTACGGAAGATGTGGTAACTTAAAACCACCGTTACTGGGGAGGCAGAAAAATTGATAAGACATATCGATTTAAAAGAGGACAATTATCTAATAGCCTGGGACATTCTTGTTGAAACATACAACAATCCCAGAGATGTTGCAAATACGGTACTGAACCCTTTCCTCAATCATAGTACAATCAATTCATTGAAGGAGTTGTACATAACAACAATAGAGTCCCTTGCATCCCTAAAAGGGCTCGGCATCAACATATCCATATCAACATGGGATCCAATATTTATTGCTATAATCAGAAACAAACTAGATGTTAAAAATAAGGCCTTGTATGAGCAATCATTGGGAAGCTCAAAAGATATACAAAATACAAAATTGGGATGGATTTTAGCAGGAAAAATGAAGTCTGCCTACAGTTCTTCGCCCATTTGTGCAGCGGGAATTAATGAACTAATGGAATAATTCTGGGCTCTGGATAACCTTGAGACAGGCAAAAAACTACGCACACCGCTCGAGACGCAATGCGAAGCTCATTTCTTAGAAAACTTACAAACTGCATCTGATGGCCGGCTTATTGTGAAACTCATATTTTCCAAACATTCTTCAGCCCTGGGGGGGTCTGTGGAAAGTGCACCCAAAAGATTCCTGGCACTAGAGCGACGGACTTCACCACTTGGAAGAGCTAAGTGGAGTTCATGAACGAATATGAAGATTTGCTGCTAGTATCATACGTTTCGGAAAGGCATTACTTCATACCTCATCACTGTGTGCTCAAACCAGAAAGTACCACAACAAAGCTGCGAGTGGTATTTGAAGCATCATGAAAATCAGCAAGCGGAAAGTCCCTAAGCGACACTCTGCATGCTGGACCCACAGTTCAGAGTGAACTTCTGTCCATTCTCTTCTGTCCATTCTCTTCTGTCCATTCTTTCGGACTCAGAAAATACGTATTCACAGCGGACATAGAAAAGATATACCAACAAGTGTGGAAAAATTCGGAGGATCAATTCCATCAGATGATCGTCTGGAGAAACAATCCGTCTGAGGACATCAAGTAGTATCGGCTAAAAATTCTCACATACGGGACAACAGCTGATCCGTTTCCAGCAACCAAATGTTCGGATCACCTGGAAATACAAAACAAGGAAAGACCACCAGAAGGATCGTCAACATTAAAGAATGCTTTCTAAGTCTGTCAAACACGATTCCAGAAGCGATCCAAGTGCAACAAGAACTAACAAATATATTGTCACCTCGCGGATTTAAACTCCGGAAATGGTGATCAAACAATTTGCAACTTCTTCAAGCAATCCCCAAAGAGGACATCGTAAGCGATGTGAAACTGGGAGAGTAACTAGAACACTACATCGTGAAAACTCTAGGTCTCATCTGGATGCCAAAGAAGGAGCAAATGCACGGAAGAACCCATAAAAGCCAAGCTGCACGCATCACAAAACGAGTGGTATGCTCCGAGCTAACCCAAGTCTTTGACCCATTAGGACTTTTTGCACCGGTGCACAGTGGGACATCAGAGGAAAAGCGGTGGGAAAAGTCGAAGAATTTTTTGAGCGCTTTGAATAAAATGAATACACAGAATTTCCCAGAGGCAAAAAAGGGCTATCGCAGATGCTAAATCCCATACAAAATCATATTTTGGCCGTTTTTTTAGGGTGGTAGCCTCACTTGAATCGACCTAGAAGCCAAACGCCTCAAAATGGAACATATGTAAAGGAATATTCAATGAAAATATACAGAACAAATTTCGGGAAAATTTGATTAAATTTTTTTGTAAAGTCAGGTCAAAGCTGAAAACAGACAAAAAAATAGGTACTAACGATATGAACTTAGGTACACTCCATATTTTAAAAAATTTTCAATTTTGAGCTAATGAATAATAATAATAATAATGAATAGTCTTTTACCTCTGACCTTATTTTTTTGACCATGTTTTGTAACCTGTCTTTTATTACCAAACTTTGGGTAAATACATAGGTATAAATATTGCATTCCTTTTTTGAGCACTTTAGTAGTGAATAAAATTTGTAAACATAATAAACGGAAAAATGGCTATGGATAATACCAAATTATTCGAGATATTTAGAACTTCAAGTACCTCAAGCGAATTTGTGGAAGCTGTTCTTAATGAATTGAATGTAGGATCGGACAACCCAGAGCATCATAAATGTATAATAACAAAAATTAAAATTCTTCATTTAAATATTAAAAATAAATGGGTGTGGGCATTCCGTAAAAGTGACTTATTTAATAGCAAAAACGCAAACTGGTTGAACGAAAACAGCTTGCTATATGATGGACCGTACACAGGATGAGACACAGGAAGACCAACAAAAACCTATGACTGTTCAGATTATACAAGAACGAGAAAACTTGTAGATGCAACATGTCATATACGTACGGATCATTTATCTGAGGCACTGTCAATCAAATATACGAGCGACAAGGAAAACAAGAGGTCGTGTATTACAAAAGCTGTTTCTAATGCAAGTCCGGTGAGGCTTGACAGGATCATGAATAGCATCCTCACGCCACCAAATTCACAGCCGAGGAAGTACACATTTGAAGAGGCTTTAGCATTTTTTTTGGATTTTGGAATGTCTAAGGAGAAATATTCAATATTGCGGAATTCCTTAATCCATCATAATGTAGACATTCTGCCTGAATACAGAAACATTACACAAGACACACTAAAGGCAGTGCCGGAATTAACAATAACGACAGAGTTATCAGCGGAAGTAAAACTTAAAGACCTGATGGAACACACTGCAAAACGGCTCATTGAGATTTTACCTCACCATCAGTCTTCCGCAAAATCTCAAACATAAGCAAGCAACATCCACAGACGACAAAGCCATAACAGATTCTAACATTTTTATGGCTTCTCTTGTACCCCTGCGGCTTAAATCGGATACAACGAAATATTGGAAATATACGCGACCTTCGTCTGCTCACTATTGCCGCCCTATATTATTCAAATACTCCAAAGAATCTTCGGAGTTAATAAAGTCCACAGTAAAAGATTTTAAGAACCAGATTTCTTATGTAAGGCCGGTAAAAATAATCAAGGAAGAAAAAACCATTCGTGTAAATTTTTGAATTTTTTCTTACAATGATTGATGAAAAAGTACTTAACGAACTAACTTTTACTAAATCTACCTTTAATTGTGCATTTTGCAAGAAAACCCAAAATGATTTTTAGAATTTGGATGATTCCATAGTTGAAGAGGAGCATTTGGAATATGGTATTTCCCCATTGCATGCAAGAATAAGATGTATGGAGTTCATTTTAAAACTTGCATATACCATTCCGCGAGAGGGAGAATCTTTTGACAAAAGCACGACAGCTGAGGAAAAACAAAACAACAGGAAACAAATTATTCAAGAAAAATTCGTTGAAAAACTATCACTGAAGGTGGACTGCCCCAATTAAGGATGTGGAAGCACAAACGATGGAAACTCATCACGGACATTCTTTGAAAAAGTTGAAATTACTGCAGAAATAACTGGTGTGGATATATACATTATCAAGAGATTGAGTGTCATTTTGAATGTTTTAAATTGCAAGGAAAAAATACCACCAAATATTTGGTGAATATGCGGTTTAAAGGTGGAGAAGTTTAACTTCTCTTATGCCAGGGATGTAGCTTCATTCAAAATAAGCGTCTCCCCAACTCATTTTGACACCATTTGCTCTGCCAAATTTTGGCCAGAGAACATGGTGGTGAAGGAGTTTAAGGCAAAGAAGAAGAGTAGGCCCCCAATAACTCTTAATACTAGTCAGGCCAGTGCTCCATCCTCATCTTCCCAGTCCACCCATCCAAAAAACTAACTTCCTTTCTCTTAATCACCTACCAGAATGTTAGAGGCTTGCGTAGTAAGCTCAGCACTCTGTTTCGGGATAGCGTCGCATTTGCATCCCATGTAATTGTGTTTACAGAGACCTGGTTAAAACCGGAAATTCTTAGTTCTGAAGTTTTGGCAGGTCGGTACACAATCTTTAGAAATGACCGTTCGTCTCGACGTGCAGGTGGGGTTCTGATTGCAGTGGACTCTAAGTTCACGTCGGAACATTTTACAGTCCAGATTCAACAAGAACTGGAATTCCTGTGTATAAAACTGATTCTTCCCGCTTTTTCAGTCTTTATTACATGCTCGTATATTCCACCTTCTTCGGATATCGCAATTTATGAGCAGCACTTGTCCGCCTTAAGCGCTGTTTCTTCCTCGCTATCAGATAAAGATCATATGATAGTTCTTGGGGATTTCAATTTACCAGGAACTGTTTGGTCTTCGGTAAACGAGTCTAATAACCTAGTCCCCATGTCACGACATGACTTTATAGACGGCTTACTCGACTTATCCCTGTCTCAAGTCAACCATGTGAAAAATTCCCTGGGTCGATTGCTTGATCTGTGCTTTGTAACGGATCCGACCATTGCGTTGTTAACCCGAGTCCCTCCGCTCACTATACCTGAAGACGCCTACCATCCTACACTTGAAGTGTCGCTCGATATAGGACCAACCGCATTGGATCGGTCAGGTAGGCTACCTCAATGTGTCCGCTGCTTTCGTAAAGCCGAGTTTGCGAAGCTTAATAACCTCATTAGGGATTTTGATTGGTCCGCTTTGTATTTGTGCACTGATGTTACAATATGCACAAACATTTTCTATGATGCACTTGACTCACTTTTTGAGTCTTGTGTCCCACTTTCCTGTCCTATTAGATCTGGGAAGCCCCCTTGGTTCACCAAAGAGTTATCCAGTCTAAAAAACTTAAAATCAAGACTTTACAAAAAATTTCAAGAAGTTGGCTCTCCTTCTTCTCTCTCTCGCTATGTAATGGCTCGGTCAAACTTTTCAGTTCTTAATTCCCAGTGCTATAAGAACTACCTATCTAGATGCAGGATACGTTTTTCTCAGGACCCTAAGCAGTTTTACAGCTTCGTAAACAGTAAGCGTAAAACGTCCGCTCATCCATCCTCGCTATCATTTCTTAATACGTCGGCAAATACTGATCAGGCAATTGCCGATCTTTTTGCCCAATACGTTCAAACAACCTATTCTCAGGAATGCTACTCCGGGCAGCCGTACCCATACGGTTTACCCAGGTCGAACGGCATCTTCAGTCCCTTGCTAAATGAAAGCTCTCTGCTTCTTGATCTCCGGAAAGTTAAGCCGGTGTTTTCACCGGGTCCGGACGGAGTTCCCGGCTGTGTACTTAGATACTGCGCCGAGTCTCTGTGTGGACCGTTGCTTAAACTATTCAGCCTGTCCATTAACTCTTCATGCTTCCCCTCCATATGGAAGGAGTCGTTCATTATTCCTCTCCATAAGAAAGGTAGTAAGTCTGACGCGAAGAACTACAGAGTTATATCAAAGTTATCCGCAATTCCTAAAGTGTTTGACAAAATTTTAACTCCGCACCTGCAGCATTTTGCAGATCACTTATATCTCCAGCCCAGTATGGATTTATAAGGCGGAGATCAACAACCACGAATTTATTGGAGTTCACCTCCTTTATCATTAAAGGCTTCCAAGGTAATCTACAGACGGATGTCATTTACACAGATTTCAGTAAAGCATTCGACTCTGTAAACCACACTCTCCTAGCACAAAAACTTGACCTTTTAGGGTTTCCACCCAATCTCTTGAGATGGATTTCTAGCTACCTTTGTTCCAGGTCCCAAAGAGTCCTCTTCAAAAACTCCCTATCTTCACCAGTTATGGTTACTTCGGGCGTACCACAGGGCAGCCATCTAGGCCCCCTACTCTTTACACTCTTTATAAATGACCTGCCTTCGGTATTAACATACTCTCGAGTACTTATGTATGCGGATGATGTTAAGCTGTGTGCCCAGTTCAAGGACAACTTATCTCACTCCAGGTTGCAATCCGATCTTAATAGCTTTCAGTCATGGTGTTGTGCAAATTTGTTATACCTTAATGCTTCGAAATGTAAAGTAATGACATTTCATCGCTCCAGCGCCTTTCTGGCTCCTTACACACTAGGCGGGGGTTCTCTCGAGAGAATTACCCTAGTTGATGATCTTGGTGTTCTTTTAGATCCCAAGTTAAAGTTTTCTGAACACATTTCTACCATGGTAAATAAGGCCATGGGCGTGCTTGGGTTTATAAAGAGGTGGTCAAAGGAATTTGACGACCGCTATATAACAAAGACTCTCTATGTATCGCTTGTTCGTCCGATTTTAGAATATGGTTCTTGTGTATGGTGCCCTCAGTACAAAGTACACCAGGACCGTATAGAATCAGAACAGAAAAACTTTTTAATTTTCGCTCTACGCGGCCTCAACTGGGATGCAAGTGTGAGACTGCCGTCTTACTCTAGTAGATCGCTTTTAATAAACCTTCCATCCTTAGTTAACCGTAGAACAGTGCTTGGTGCACAACTTGATCAAGGGTGACGTAGATAGCCCTGACTTGTTGAACCGCATAAACTTCACGATTCCTGTTAGAATTACCAGAAATTATACCCCTCTGTTCCTTCCGATTTGTAGATCGAATTATTCCTTGCATGAACCTTTTAGAGTTTTATGCTCGGATTATAATTCCCTCTACCATATTATATCGGCAACTAATTCCCTTCCTCTTCTTAAATTACTAATACTCACATACCTTTCTCGTAGTTAGTAATTGTAGTTGTGGTGTACGATAGTTTTAATGCATGATTAACTCATTTACTCGAATACTAGTCTAACATCTATCTTTCCTGCATGATCGCGATCGGTTCGGTTAATGAGTCGCGCGTTTTGCGACAGCGCCCCTCGGTCGGTTGGGTGGGAGGAGGGCTGCGTTTCGGCCTGGGATTCGCGCGTAACAGCATTCGGCTGGTGTCCCATGGGCCACTTGATGGTGCAGTCATTGCACGTCAACGTCCAAACAATGCCTCGAAGACTGCAGAGCTGTTACAGGAAAAATATCCTGAAAAGAAACTTACTCCTACGCTTCATAAAATTTTGACACATGGTCAAATTTTAATTGAATATCAGAGCTTACCAATTGGAGAGCTGTTAGAGGAAGCACAGGAAGCGAGAAACAAGGATTACAAGAAATACAGGTACATGAATTCGTGCAAGATATCACGAAAAACCCAAAACAGGGATCTTTTGAACATGTTAGCAGTCTCTTCAGATCCATATATTTCATCCATTAGACATGTGAGATCTCAAAAAAAATCGGAATATAGATATTCTTTAGAAATGTAAAGTTTGTTAGATATTCCTTCCTCTAAATTGGAAGTGGAGGCATATTTTACAGAAAACAATAAATTAAACCAAATTCTAGAAAACACAATTTTTTTTTCGTGAAATCAGATTGAGCTAAAAAAAATGATGTAAAATAAATATGTATAGTAAAATTGATCAATAAAAGTACTTCATCGATCCAAACAAATTTAAATTCAGCACATTAGGAAAATATGTGCCGGCAACAATATTCAACTTTGGCTTTTTATAGATATCTTCATTCGTTCAGAAGTTATTAATTTAGCAAGCTGAAATAGCAGAATGTCTCACTGTGCGGTGGTGGTCAAGGCCAAGATCTTCATGCAACAACTTTGGCAGTTAAAGCTGGACTGCGATAACGAATTGCCGCTACAGCTCCAACAAGAATGGAAAGACTACCTTGAAGACCTACAAGCATTGAACTCTCGTTCTCGTGCAGATTCCCCGGCATATCTATGATGGCAAGGTCCCAGTTACCTAAAAACTATACAACCAAGTCACGTGTGGCACCGACAGCAAAACAATCAATACCACGGTTAGAACTTTGCGCTGCAGTCCTTGGTGCCGAACTCACACACCGAGTCCGAACGGACCTTTTTATGGCCATCAACACGGTTTCAGGATGTTTTTGGACTGACTCCACCATTGTGTTGTCCTGGATAAACGCACTGGCATCGACATACCATACGTTTGTGGCAAATCGAATAGCCTGAATACAGGCATTGTCTATCAAACTACAATGGCTTCAGGTTTCATTGTAACGAACCCTTTTTCATCCGTTAAAGGTCAGCTAAGCTGGCTCAGCGGTCGATAGGCTACTGCAACAAATTTTTATGTTGCCCCGGCGACAAGCAAGAAGTACACTCGGGCTGGGTATTCTAAGAGTACTTTGCTTAATTGGTATCTTATGGCTATCTTACGGCTAACTAATGGCTATTTCTTTCGCTGGGGTTTCTCAGTGGTACCTCTACCGACCACTACTCTGATGGTACTCTAGCTAGGGGTTCTGACTCGGTTATCGCTCTGTCCGCCCGCACAACTCCGCACCAATCGGGTCTCCTCGTGGCTCCTTTCGGCAACGGCTGGGGGTTCTGACTCGGCTATCGCTCTGACCACCGCTCACAGTTCTGCACGCAATGGATTGGCTCTTTAACTCTCACTTCTGATCGGGGTCTTTTGGACTGTTCTCCGGGCCTGTCTGTCGAAATCGTTACGTCGATGTCTTCCGTATCACCTCTTTTCCGCGTTACTCCGTTGCACTTCTACTTGGTTTGACTCCGCACTTGTTTCCTCTCCGCACTTGACTGTCCCTCTTCACTGCCGCCGGCTTACTCTTATAGGCTCGGCGCGACCCAGCGTCTGCGCCGCTGCCCAGCCGCAATGATTAATTCCGGTGGCGTCGGTAACTTTCCATCGGCCTCTCTGTGTTCCCACGTCCTCCCAAGCGGGATCAGCCTACATGGCCTGCATGGCATGTACTGCCTACATGGGCCCGCCTACATGGCACACATGTACCGGCCACCTACCACCGTTCCCCTCCTCTCGCGGGGGTCCGCATTGTGCTCTCTCGTAACGGGACCGCCTCGCTCCCGTATCCGGCGAATTCGCCCCATCCCCTACTAGGGCTTTGTGAGGAATATTAGTTCCTCACACTTCCCCCTTTTTTCAGTAATGAAAAACCCCTGTTTTTCTGCCTTCTTTCCAGCCCAAGCGCCGGACGGCCCTTTTTTTTCACCGATGGGTTCCATATTTCAAAACGCGTGCGCCACTCTCGCTGTTTCCCTTAGGGCGCCCTCTGTCGGTGCTCGGATCCCATCGCTCGCGAGTCACCGCGGCTGGCGATGTTCACCTATCGGCTCTATTGTACCGATGGGGTTCCGGAACCGGTTCCGATCGTGCAGCACCGGATAGGTGCGCGTGGGCTTGGGCTGCCAGACTTGCTTTTATACTCACGTGTAATATCCGCCTGATCCGTGTTTCCCGGCCACCACGCTGGCCATCTCAATCCTCAATGCTGCCACAACGCATTGGTGAGTACTATTTCATTTATTTAATTTCATTCATCTCATCTTCTTCCTTTTCCTTCCAGCCTCATTCATGTCTCCATGAACACCTCGGCCTTCCCGACAGCCAACGACAGCCGGTACCGCACCCCGCGCACTCGCACGAGTCGCTTTACGCGGCGACCGATGGGTCGGGTTCCCTCCACGGCACGGTACACCGCCTCTAGCCACTCCTCCTCTGATACCTGGCACCTGCGCTGCTGCTCTGCCGGCCGCCCCTCGGGCATCGACTGCTGCCGCTGGAGTTGCGGTCGGTCGACGTGGGCTCTCGCTTCCGGGCATGAGGCCTGCCTTGCCAGGACAGGCCGATCCTGAGCCTTCACAGGTGAGGGCCATAGCTATGGGCCGCGCTCCAACTCCTCCTCCTCCTCAGCCACTCCTACCGCCGCCGGCTCCACTGCCGGTTCCGCTGCCAATGCTTCGCGCCTTGTCTCGGTCCTCGGCTCGCTCTCGGCTGCTCTCGCGCCGTGTTCTCTGACCGCTTCCGCGCTCGCGGGTGTGGGTGGTGCAGCCGGTTCCTCGGGTGCCCTCCCTTCCTCATGGTGGCCCCGCGGATCACGCGCGTTGCTGCATCGAGGCGGCTCCTACTCCCACAGCTTGGGCTCCTCCGGTTTCTGCTGCGCCTGTTGGACCGCCCATAAATTTGGATGGTCTGGTGGTGCCACACCACCCCGTCGCCGACAACCGTATGCACCTTCTCGGTCACAAGTGGCCCGTATTTTGCGGCTTCGGTCCCCTGCCACTGGGGCTGAGGCTCCGGCGCCGGCTCCTGCTGGGCCCGCTGCTGCTGCGCCTCTGCTTGCTGCTGCGGCTGTTGCTGCTGTCTTAGATCTTCATATTCGTTCATGAACTCCTAATAGCTCTTCCAAGTGTCTGGTGAAGTCCGTCGCTCTAGTGCCAGAAATCTTTTAGTTGCAATTTCCAAAGACCCCCCCTGGTCTGAAGAGTGTTCGGAAAATGGGAGTTTCACTATAAGCCGGCCATCAGCTGCAGTTTGAAAATTTTCTAAGAAATGAGCTTCGCATTGTGTCTCGAGCGGTGTGCGTGGTTTTTCGTCTGTCTCAAGGTTATCCAGAGTCCAGAATCGTTTCATGAGTTCATGGTCATGAGTTCATGGTTCCATGAGTTTCATGGTCGAAGAACTGTAGGCAGACTTCATTTTTCCTGCTATAATCCATCCCAATTTCGTATTTTGCATCAAAAGACCTCCTATCTTAAGGTGATGTTGATTTGGGAGGAGCAGGGAATAATAAAGTTCTGCTCCGATGAGCATGTCGATTTTTCTTGGGTAATGGAAGTTCGGGTCCGCCAGTGGGAACTTGGTTTGTATATTTAAGTTCACCGAAATTAGTGCCTGAGCTGGTTGATCTGCTATTATTTCAGGTAGTACAAACGCCTCAATTCTTTGCGTAAAACCGCTGTGAAGGGATTTTATAAGAACATTTACTCGTGCTCTGCTGGTCTTTGATTGACCTCCAATTCCTTCGATGCGTAATGTTATGTTATTAAGTTTAAGCGACAACATTGATGCCATTCGTTCAGAGATCAAATTTATCTGTGATCCCGAGTCTAGCAATGCTCTGAAGTTAGCACCCTGTCCGTTGGTTGCTTCTACTGCCACTGTTGCTGTGGCCAGTAGATTGTAACTATTGTTACTTGCTGCACAAACCATTGGTGCCTTTGGTTCTTTGGATGCGAATGATGCTGTCTCCAGATGCAGCATCGTGTTGTGTTTTTTGTCGCACTTGAGGCAGGTTCGACCTGGGCATGCGTTTGTTTTGTGATTTGTTCTAAAACAATTGACGCACATTTTTTGCTTTTGTACCCAGTTTAGTCGTTCTGCTGGAGATCTGGAGCGAAACTCTTCGCATGCGTAAAGCCGATGATTTGCCTTTTTGCAAAATGAACATAACGGTGATTGTGCATGTCCTGTGTTTGCTGATGCGCAGGCCGTGCCTTTTGGCTCTTTATTCAATGTTTGTGGCTTCCGACCACTTCCTAGAACTCGAATTCTCTGCTCTAGGAACTGAAGTATTGTGTCCATCTTTTGAGCTTCCCAATGATTGCTCATACAAGGCCTTATTTTTGACATCTAGTTTGTTTCTGATTATGGCAATCAATATTGGATCCCATGTGGATATGTTGATGCCGAGCCCTTTTAAGGATGCAAGTGACTCTATTGTTGTTATGTACAACACTTTCAATGACTTGGGATCGTCATTGATTGTACTATGATTGAGGAAGCGGTTCAGTACCGTATTTGCAACATCTATGGGATTGTTGTATGTTTCAACAAGAATGTCCCAGGCTATTAGATAGTTGTCCTCTTTTAGATCGATGTGTCGTATCAATCTTTCTGCCTCCCCAGAAACGGTGGTTTTAAGGTACCACATCTTCCGTACTGTGGGCATGTTTGTCTCATGAATCATACATGAGAAAAAGTCGTAGAACTGGGACCATTTCAGTATGTCCCCATCAAACTTTGGAATGGTGATGCGTGGAAGCTGCGCGTCATCATTTTTTGATGAGGCTGGGTTCGCCAATGCCCTTTGAACGTCTTTTTCCAGTGATAGGTACGATTTTATGTCGTATCCTCCTGCTACTGGGTTCTCATATTCTTCATGAATGCTGAAGTGGACTTCTTGTGCTTGAGTCCATAGTGATATTATCAAATCACTTGAGGAACGTCCTCCCGCCTCTGAAAATAGTTTCAGATTGCTTTTTATGGCTTCGACTATGGCTTTTTGTCGGCGACATAGCGAAGGCAATTTGCTGTAATCTACATTTGACTGCTGATTGAGGTCATTTTCTTTGGAGATGGGCTGACTTTCCCCAAGATTGTGTGATGTCTGTTCCAGCTTGAACAGGTTCTCAGTAAAGATCGCAACGTATTTTTCATATGTGTTACGTAGGTCAATAGAGAACTTTATGTATTTTTCAGTTTTATCTTCTTCTCGAATTGTGGAGTCGTTTGTGTTGAAACGATTCCATGCATTTTCGAGTGCTGATGTTTTGGCTTGAAAGTATGAAGCTTTTTGCTTCCTTTCTTGAGTATCTTTTTTGAAGTTTCGAATGTACTTCGAGATTTCCTCGCCAATTTCCTGCTGCATATTGAATGGTTTTGTGGCGGCAGCTTGTTCCTCCTGTGGATTATCCATTCTGTCAATTCGTCTCTTTGTACTTCTGACCCGATGGGAGTGTTTTATTTGCTTTGCAGCTGGATTACGCTCCGAATCGCAACCGTTGTTGGTCAAAGAAGTACAAGCAGACTTGACCTATTGGATGGATGGATGGGGTTGTGCTGGTTCCAGTTGATAGAACGCACGTACAGCAGATAATGTCGATCGCTTGTCGATCGAACATAGATTTCTTGCTGTTGGCTGTACTCTGAATGTGTCAGAATTGCCGAATTGATAATTGATATCAATGTTGTTGTATGTGGCTGGTGCCGTTTGCGTCGAATCCTTTCTCTGTCGCCTTGTTGACAGGATGGAAAGGATTACTGAGGTCGGGGTCACCAAATGTTAATGTGTGTGTGTGCGTGTATGAAGCTGGTTTGTATACGGTACATAAACCGTCTAAAGTTAGGTCGTCGCAACTAGAACTTGAACCAGTTGGACTGCGGAGAGGGTATCCTGTGGTGCGCAATTGAGGATCTGAAGACACGGCGACAGCCTCTGATGATTGCGATGGGAATTGAGTGACAGGCAGCTTTGGTACTGTTTCTGATTCTGATTTTATTCAACAAAACTTAACTCTATTTATAGGTAACAAAAGGTACAAAAAGTGCTGATCTAATAAGAATATGGTAAAATGGTAAAAAATAATTAATGTGAAATTAATATTGATTTAATATGATTTTATTGGCTGGTGTGCAAATTGGGCAAGTGTTGTTGGTCTCTGAGGAATGATCGCATTGTCAGCAGAATTCGCTGCCGAGGCGGTTTATTGTTGACTCAGCTATAATGCTGAGTCGTCATATTTTCTGTTGCCCGGGTGAGGTTATTGTTTTGGTAAAAGTGTCATGTGTATTACATAATATGTCGACATTGTTATGTATGTATGTATCGTGTTACTTATGCATAATTCCCCGACTGAACAGATGCTATCCTTGATCCTGTCAAATCTCACCGAGCTTGCATTAGAAACTTTTGTAATACACGACCTCTTGTTTCCTTGTCGTATATTTGATTAACAGTGCCTCTGATAAATGATCCGTACGTATATGACATGTTGCATCTACAAGTTTTCTCTTTTTTGTATAATCTGAACAGTCATCCAAGGTTTTTGTTGGTCACTGCTGCTTATACGCAACTGCTTTAACGCAGCATCTGCTTTAGAAGTCAAAAAAAGACTGAGATGCTCAAAAAATAAATCAGGTCAAAGGTAAAAAGACTACACTGCCTATTCATTCATAACCATCAATATCAATAGGTAGCGTAAAATTGAAAAATATTAAATTATGGAGTGTACCTGAGTATATGGATTCATTAGTTTCTAATTTTTTGGCGTTTTTCAACTTCGACCTGACTACAAAAAAGTTCATCAAATTTTTCTGAGATATTTTTGGTATATGTTTACTGAATTTTAATTTACCTAACTTCTCAATCCGATTTTGGGAGATTGAGGCGTTTGGCTTCTAGATCAATTTAAGTGACGCTACCTTGCTGAACTTTTGATGAACTTTTTTTGTAAAGTCAAGTTAAAGTTGAAAAACAGCTCAAAAATTAGATGGTTTAGAAAATACGTTTTTCTTGATTACTGTCCATGCAACAGAATAGGTTTTTATTGATTACTTAAAGCAATGAATATACCTAAATGTAAACACTAAAAACAGAATCATACGTAACGTAGTTTACTTTTAATTCATCCTCAAAGATGCTGCAAGTGCAAAAAAGTTGAATACATTTGTGCACACTGAAATAATTTTCAACTTTGAATGCTCATATCTCCTAAACTAAAAGTCAGATTATCTTGAAAATTCTATTTTTGAAAGCTCTGGGATAAGTGTATTCATTTTGTTCAAAGCGCTCACAAAATTCTTCGACTTTTGCTACCTCTTTTCATCTGATATCCCACTGTGCGCCGGTGGGTGCTGCTTATCCAGTGTAGCACAGTTTTAGAGTCAGTCCAGAGTACGCAGCTGCTGATCGCGACACCATGCGTCTGTTTTACGGTGTCCATCAGTCTCGTTCCCAGTACGGCTGCTTGAAGTTCCAGTCGGGGTATGGACATGGTCCTCATTGGGACACACTTCGTTTTGGAACAAACGAAATGCGCCTGCCCGTCGTCGTCGTCATATGTGGCTCTCTAGGAAGCCACCGCAGCAATCGTCGATTGCCTTGAGTCCACAAAAACGTGCAGCTGCAGCGCCCGTACGCTTCTGAAAAACAAAGTAGTGGTGCGGACAACTTTCTCATGTAGTTCATCTCTAGCCGCCATCTCTCGAAGCTCTCTTGTAGCTGCTTGGCAGACTCACTTCGTCCTCCTTTGATACCGTTGGCCCGCTCGTCTTGTCGTGGCCTCGAGAATTCGCAAAGCCCGTGCATCACCGCTAGCTGCGTCTGGCGCCAGCCTCCCCATCGAGATCAGCCTACATGGCCTGCATGGCATGTATGGCCTACATGGGCCCGGCTACATGGCCTACATGGGCCGGCTCACTGTCATCGTTCCCTTCCTCTCGCGGTGCCCGCCTTGTGCTCTCCCACAACGGGACCGCCTCCTTCCCGTACGGCGAATTCGCCTTATCCCCTACTAGGGCTTTGTGAGGAATATTAATTCCTTACACTTCCCCCTTTCTTCAGTACTGAAAACCCTTGGTTTTCTGTCCCTTTTCCGGCTCACCTCTCGGACGGCCCTCTCTTGACACCGATGAGCCCCCTTTTCAAATTGCGCGCGCGGCCCTTTCGCCGTTTCCCTCAGGGTGCCATCTGTCGGTGCTCTGCTCCCATCGCTCGCGAGTTACCACGGCTGGCGATGTTCACCTATCGGTTTAGTGAACCGATGAGCGTCCGGAATCAGTTCCGATCGTGTAACACCCGATAGGTGCGTGCCAGGCTTGGGCTACCAGACTCGCTCGAAACTCACGTGTAATATCCGCCTGCACCGTGTTTCCCGGCCTCCAATCTGGCCACCCCAACCTTTTCCATCGCTGCTGCCCCAACGCCCGGTGAGTATTACTTCATTCATTCATTTATTTGTCCACTTCACTATCCTCCTCTTCCTTCCAGCCTCCCTTACGCTTCCACAAACACCTCAGCTTTACCGGCGGCTACCGACACCCGGTACCGCACTCCGCGCACTCGCACGAGTCGCTTCACGCGGCGACCGACGGGTCGGGTTCCGTCCACGGCCCGGACCACCGCCTCTGGCCATTCCTCCTCGGCCACCTGGCACCAACGCTGCTACTCTGCTGGCTGCCCTTCGGGCATCGACCGCTGCCGCTGGAGTTGCGGCCGGCCGGCGGGTCGCCTCCGGCCATGAGACATGCCTTGCCAGGACAGGCCACTCCTGCGCCGTCACAGGTGAGGGCCACACCCATGGACCGCGCTCCAACTCCTCCTCCTCAGCCGGTCCCGCCGCTGCTGTCTCCGCTGTCGGCTCCTCCGCCGGCTCCGCTGCTGCCGTCTCCGCTGTCAGCTCCTCTGCCGTTCCGCTGTCGACGCCTCTCCCGCTGTCGGTGCACTACCGCTGCTGCTGCGGGTCCACTCGCCTCGGTCGTCATCTCGGTCGTCTTCTCGGTCGTCATCTCGGTCGTCGTCCCCGCTTTCGGGCTCGCGGGTGTGGATACAACCGGTTCGTCGGGAGCCCTCCTCTCCTCCGGGTGTCCCCGCGGATCTCGGGGGTTGCTGCACCTCGGCGGCTCCTCCTCCCAGAGTCTGGGCTCCTCGCACTCCTGCTGCGTCATCGCAATGGCCCACGTGATCTGGATCATCTGGTGGTGCCACACCACCCCGTCACCGACCACCGAGTGCACCTTCTCCGTCACGGGCCCCTGCCACTGGGGCTGCGGCTCCTGTGCCGGCTGCTGCTGGGCCCGCTGCTGCTGCTGCCTCTGTCGGCGAAGGCTGCTGCGACGACTGCTGCTGCGGCGACTGCTGCTGCTGCGACTGCGGCTGCGGCGACGGCTGCTGCGGTGATTGCTGCTGCTGCGACTGCTGCTCCGGCGACGGCTGCTGCGGTGATTGCTGCTGCTGCGACTGCTGCTGCGGCGACGGCTGCTGCGGTAACTGCTGCTGCGACTGCTGCTGCTGCGACTGCGGCTGCTGCGACTGCTGCTGCTGCGATTGCTGATGCTGCGACTGCTGATGCTGCGACTGCTGATGCTGCGACTGCTGATGCTGCGACTGCTGCTGCTGAGACTGCTGCATCTCGGCGGCCGACCTTACCCGCACAAACTTTGGTGGCAGTGGGGCCTCCGCCTCCTCTCGTCCATCGGCCTCCCCCTCCGCGTTCCGTGCTCTCGCCTCGGTCTGGCGACGCAGAGCGTCTCGAGCCGCCTGCATAATGGCCGCCTCCTCCCTCGCCCTTTGCTCTGCAGCCCTCCACGCCTCGCTCCGTTGCCGCTCCTTCTCGCGTTCCTTCGCCCGCCGTCCTTCCTCGCGTTGGAGTCGCTCCTCCTCGCGCCGCGCTTCCGCCGCCCTTCGGTCCCTCTCCGTTGGCGTTCCTCTTCGCGCCGCCGCTGATCCTCCTTGCGCTGGAACGCGCCCGTTAGCGCCGCCTTATCTCCTCCTCGCGTCGCGCTTCTGCCTCTGCCCGCCGGATTCGCCGCTGGTCCATCCGCTCTTGCCATAGAGCCGAGATGGTCTGCTTGAAGAATTGCTTATCCTCCGCCTCTTCCGCCGTGGACCGTTGCCTACCGGCCAATTCCTGCGGTGCCGGCGTCGGCCGCGACGTTGCCTGCGCTTGCTTTGGCTCTGCCCGCCTAAGCGCCGCCGGCCTCGGCTTCGGCGCTGCCAGCGCCGGTGTTGGCACGACCTGCGTCGGCTTCGGTGCTGCCCGCATCGGCTTCTCTCTCCTCCTTTCGCGCATAACCCGCTCCGCAGTCCGGATGGCAATGCCCAGGAACGCCGCGTTCCGCCTGGCCTCCTCCCGTGTGGGCGCCCTTCGTGCCGGCGCTGGTTCCACCGACACCAGCAGTACGTCGTCGCTGTCCTCTGACACCTCGATTGTCCGCCTACTCTGCGGGGAGTCCAGCGCCGACCACGTGCTCGTCGGGGAAACTCCGGGGCTCCCCATCGGTGATGCCATCAGCTCCAGCTCTGGCGTCTCTGACCGCCGAGCACACCGCTCACCACGCGAGGGCTCCGCCCGTCGCTGGCGGTGTGCCCCGGCCCCTTCTGTGCCTTCTGTTGCTTCCCTTTTTGCGATACCCTTCCCACTTCGGGGCTGGGATATTTTAGGATGACTAGGGTTGATCGTAGCGGCGATCATATCCTCTTTTTTTTTAAATTATTTTTTTTTCTTATTTTTCTTGTAGTGTTCTGTCTCCTATTCATTTTCAGAGGGACGCTGTTCGCGGACTGTTCGACCCCCATCGGACCAGGTGAGTATCCAAGATCGACTCCTTCATACACTAATTCCGACCCCAAATCATTATTCGGTATGGCCCGTCGAATCTCGGGGCCAACTTCGCGGCGAATCCTTCGGCGGCGATAGACAGGTGGTGTTGCCTCGCCCACACCATCTTCTCCTACCTTCGGTTTCCATGACCTTCTTCGCAAGTTATAGTGTCTTGCCTGGTCCTGCGCAGCCCGCTCCAAGTTGCGCCTCACCAACTGGAACAACTCCCGTAGTTTTGTCGCGTTCTCATCCGGGGTGCGGGTCTCCTGAACTGTACCAAGCGTCTCTTCGTCGTATAGCGCCTTTGGCCACCTTGGTTCCCTTCCTTGTACGATGAACGTTGGAGAATATCCCGTAGACTCTGACACGCCCGAATTCACGGCCAACATCAGTTCTGGCCACTTCTCGTCCCAACATCTCTGGTCTCCTTCGGTGAATTGTGCAATCATCGTTTTAACCGTTCTGTTGGTTCGCTCAGTCGGGTTTTCTTGCAGGGTGTATGGCGCCGTGAACTGGTGCCGTGCCCCGCATTGTTCCAGAAACTTCTTGAACGCTCGGCTGGTGAATTGGACGCCATTGTCGGTGACCACCACCTTAGGTACCCCAAATCGGGACAAAATCCGCTCTCTAAATGACCTTGTTAGTGACTCCGCCGTGGCCTTTCTCATCGGCACCAGCTCGGTCCACTTCGAGAACCGATCCACTAGTACTAACAGCATGGTGTTCCCGTGCTTCGACCTTGGCAATGGGCCCACAAAATCTGCACACACCGTCGCCCATGGCTCTTCCGGCACCTGCGTCAGCATCTTGCTGGCCGCCTGCAGTTGACTCGGCTTGAACCGCATGCAGACTTCACACTTCTTAACGTAATTTCTCACGTCGCGGTGCATTCCGGGCCAATAATATCTGGCGGCTATTCTCGTCATCGTCTTTCTGCTCCCCGCGTGTCCCGCCTCGGGATGTTGTGATTTTCTTTGATCACCCTCTCCCGGAGATCCTTCGGGATCCTTCCACTTCCTCGTCTCCGGCCCTGTGAGGTATGTGCCGGTACACCCGGCCCGCCTCCTCCATGTAATCGGGCTACTTTGCCGGTTCCTTTTCTCTATTCTCCTTGATCTTCTTCATCCACGAACACTCGGCCTTCCCTGTTTGGTCGTCCACTCTCAGGCATCGTTCCGCTACTGGCTGTCGAGAGAGTGCATCCGCCACTATATTCAGTTGTCCTTCCTGTATGCTATTTCGAAATCATATTTGCTGAAGTTCCAGCGCCCATCTCGCGATTCTTCCCGTCGGACTCTCAATACTATTGAGCCACTTTGAAGTGGTACCCCTCCAAATATGGCTTCAGTTTTCTGACAGCCCATACAATGGCCAAGCATTCCTTTTCCGTCGCTGAATAGTTCTTTTCAGCGCTATTCAGCGTCCTGCTGGCGTACGAGATGACCCTCTCGCCCTTGTCCGTTTCTTGGGTGAGAATCGCTCCTAGCCCGTAGTCACTGGCGTCCGTCTGGAGCACGAACCTTTTGGAGAAATCCGGGCATGTCAGCACGGGATCCGACACCAGCCGGCTCTTCACTGCCTCGAAGGCCTGCTGCCTCTCGTGCGTCCACTCCCATTTCCAATTTTTCTTCAGTAAGGCGCTGAGTGGCTGTACTATAGTAGCGAAACTTTCTACAAACCGCTTATACCATAAAGCCATCGGTGCAAATCCCTTCCCCTGTCACCAGATGACCCAGGTACCGCAGCTCCCTCCGGAAGAACTGACACTTGTCCACGTTCAACCGCAGGTTAGCTTCCTTCAGTCGACGGAAAATCTCTTCCAGATTTCGCCAGTGCTCGTCTCTCGTTCGTCCGATGACAATGACATCATCTTGGTACGCGAGCGCGTGTGGAATAATGTCGGGACCTATCACTTGATCTAGCGCCCTCTGGAACGTGGCCGACGCTGAGTGGAGCCCAAATGGCATCACTTTCCATTGGAACAGCCCCTTGCCTGGCACCGTGAAAGCGGTGAACTGTCTGCTGTTATTTTCCAATGGTATCTGCCAATATCCGTCCTTCAAATCCAGACTCCTGATAAACCGCGCCTCCTTGAGCTTATCCAAAATGTAGTCTATTCTGGGCATGGGATACGCGTCCTTGATGGACCTCGCGTTTGTTTGTGCGTGGGCACAACCTCCACTTTCCCGTCTTCTTTTTGACCATTACAATGGGTGAACTGTAGGGACTCTTTGACGACTCAATCCGCCCCGTCTCCAGCAATTCTTCCAATTGCAGGTCGATCTCGGCTTGCGGCTTGCGGCTTGCCTGTGCACCCTTGGGCCCAATGGTCGTCGCTCTCACATCTTCGGCATGCCTGCGACGGATTTTGCACATATCTGTTTATCACTTTGGCTATAGTTTGATGCCCACTCGTCGGCACCGTTGGCTTCTTCTCGTGAGCTTTACTGGGCGTCGTCTTGTCTTTGCATCTTCGGCACACCTTTGTCCCCGTCGTGCGGGTGAAAGTATTCGCCACCTTCACCCGGTCGGTCGTGCTTTCCCGCTGGAATTCCCCTCGGTCTCGTTCTAGTGCCTCGAATTCGTCCGCCAGCATCATCAGCTGATCGAGACTTTGGCAGTGGTGTGGTCGTATGAACATCCGCAGATCCGGAGTGCTGTTTTCCCTTATGAGCTCCAGTTGCTCGTCATGTGTGCACTTCAACGACCTCATATGGATCTGCATTTCAACCATGAAATCCTTGAAAGATTCTCCCCACCTTTGTTTCCTCATTCGAACCTCCTGGAGCAACTTTTCGAAATATCCCCTTGGCAGGAAATAGGCCTGGAAGCTATGAGCAAAGGCTTCCCACGTCTGCCATTGCCTGTTATTGGCGATGAACCACATGAGCACCCACCATTTCAGCAGCTCTGGCATTGCTCTGAGGATCTGATCCAGCTCCAGCCCGTACATGTCGGCTGACCACTCCACCTGCTCCAGGAACTCGAGGGGCTTCTCCGACACATCGAAACGGAATAACAACTTTCGTACCTGTTTGGCCACACCAGCAAAATTTTCTCGCGGTCGTCTCACGGTCTGCTCCTCGGTCCCTCACCGATCCCCTTTTTCGGCGGGCTCTTCTCCCGTTCGTTGCGGGCTCTTTGCCGACTTTTGTCGACTGGAAGACCGACTCTTCTTCGGCACCGTCAGGCTCTCTGCCGATTCCTGCTAGGCCTCTGCAACCGTTTTCCCTTGCGATGGCCGTTCAGAATCAGTCGTGGAATGTGGAATTAATATTGATGTAATATGATTTTATTGGCAGATGCTCGATTTGGGCAATTGTGATGGTCAGCAATTGCACCAGTGTTTGGGCTTCTGAGGAATGATGGCATTGTCAGCAAAATTCGCTGCCGAGGCGGTTTATTGTTGACTCAGCTATAATGCTGAGTCGTCATATTTCCTGTTGCCCGGGTGAAGTTGTTGTTTTGGTAAAAGTGTCAGGTGTATTACATAATATGTCGACCTTGTTATGTATGTATGTATCGTGTTACTTATGCATGATTCCCCGACTGAACATTCTCCCGGCCGTTGAACTGGTGTTCAACCATCGCCTAAGTTGATGGGTAATTGGCGGGACCTTGGGGTAGGAGCTGAAGATCCACGCCATTCTTGGGTTGATGTCCGTGGCTTCCATGATCGATACTTTTTCCGGAAAATGTAGCCAATAATCAATAGAATTGACATGGCTAGGGCAGCATAGGCAGCAATTTGGTGGTGCTGCACTGCGGTGATATGGTGTGGCAGCTCGTGCTGATTGATTGCTGCTAGTTGCTGGCGTAGATCATCAAGTTCTTGGAGATAGTCTGAAGTCTGGTTCAGCTGGTGTACCATTGGTGGTGAAGGAGATGTCACCGCTGATCTTATGTCTCCAAATCGAGTGTCGATTGATTTTACCTCGCTGTTTGTAGTGCTGAAGGTGCTGATGCTTATTTCTGTGTTGCGAGCAGTACATCCAGGAGATAGCGAAAGTAAGCCAGTTCCTTCCAACTGTATGGTTGATGGTGATCCGTTGCAGACTGCTTGAAGTCTCATTGTAGAGCGTGTTGCAAAGATCCATTTGTTCGGTTGCTGAGTTCTTGTCCACAACATGTCCGCCTTTGAATGAATGAGGAGACATAATGTTGTTGTTTTGTTATTAAACAACTGGAACTCGCAGCGATTATCAACGATAAAGACCGTTTGATGATCAAAACAGATGAAATCTTCGTTGGGCAGTCTGAAGCAGCGTCGAAATTCCTCTGGAGTAAAACCCATGAACTGATCTCGATGTGTGTTTTATGTAATTACAGTTTTTTTGAGACCGAACAAGCTCCAACTTGTTGAGTCCCAGATAGGAATTGGGATGATGCTAAAAGTTTCAAGCTGAACTGTTGAAACTAGAGGTAGCGTTACCTTGAATATGACGTGGTTTGCAGTTGGTGTTCCTACGGCCCGCATGATTCTGTATAGATGAATGACATTTTTTGTTGTAACCGGCAGCATTTGATCGGGTGGCAAATGATCCCGTATTCGGTCTAGTTGATCTTGCAATTGTTCAGGAGAAACTAGCGTAGGGCTTATTGTCCGATGGTGAATACCGATTAGTACATCAGCTATATCGGACTGCATACGTTGAAGACTCGTTGTCAACAGAGTTAATTGTGCTGTGAGTCCTAGGTATGCCTGAGTGAGATGATCGCCGTGATATGTTCCTCTTTCTCTGTTGATGGTAGCCACTTGCCGTTCCAACACCTTCAGGCGATTGTCCGTTGCTGACTTATCTTTGCTGACAACATTGATTGTGGAGTCGACAATCGAGGTTTGATTTCGCAGTAGATGTAGTAGAAAGTCTTCGTTTGTTTTTACATTTTCGATTACTTCGGCCATTTTCTCAGCTTATTTGGAGTCAAGAACACCGAACAAATTGTTTGCCACGTTTCCTACTATATCAAGCGGTGATCGGCGTTGTCGAGAGGTTTTCATTAACATATTTCCTGTTTGTAGTTCATTGTACAATGTTGAAAATGTTGAAATATGGAATTGCACGCTGGAACATGTTTTAGTTCCGGGCAAATGTGTCTTAGTTCGGACTGTCCGGTGGACATAAGGTTAGGTTAGGTTAACCCGGACGTCCCTCAGCGGGGACTTTCATAGGCCAGTCTGGCCCTTAGTGATCCGGATGTAGATGGACCTTTACGGGGGTATTGCTGAGATTGGGAAGTTTTCGAGTATCGAGGTGTGTTTAGCAAAGGCAAGTAATTCCCTCAACGTCCTCTTGGAGGCATCTTCTAGTGATGCCATCTCCGGTGCGCCTAGGTATCTTGTCCTTGCCCGTGAAAGAGCCGGGCAGTTGCAGAAGAGATGGTTCAGGGTTTCGATAGCCCTTGATTCATCGCATTTCCTACAGCTGTCTATGTTGGTAATGCCTAGCTTGGCCGCGTGCTTCGCAGCCAGACAGTGACCTGTGAGTATTCCCACTATCAGTCTACAGTCTTTCCGTGGAAGATGCAGTAGATAGTGAGCTAGGTTATCATTGCGCTCCTTGCACATGGTTCTCGAGGTTCTGCAGGTGGTTGCGTTCCTCCATCTGTTCTTGGTTTGTAGGGCGGCCTGCTTCTCTAGATCGCTTTGTAACGTTCTAAGGGAGATAGGCACGTTTTCGATTCTTTCGCTCGTCAGCCCAACGCCTTCCTTAGCCAGAACGTCCGCAGCCTCGTTTCTTTCGATGCCCTGGTGGCTGGGAACCCAGTAGATTCGCACTGACTTGGTCGTGCATAGTGAGTCTAATGCCTCCCTGCTTGCCAGGATACTTCTGGAGCCAACTGCGAACGACTGCATGGATTTTAAAGCTGCTTGGCTATCGACGAATATGTTCACCACGTTGTGTGGTCGCTCTGAGCGACCCCTGCTGACTTCTTGATGGCGAAAACTTCCGCCTGGAATATGCTGCATGGGTCTGGTAGCTTATATGACACCCTTATTTCGGGGTTTGTACAATATAAGCCCGCTCCTACTCCTCCGTCCATCTTGGAGCCGTCAGTATATATGTTGAGGTGTTGAGTCTGGTCCCGTCCCTTTTTCCAGTCTTCGGGTCCCAAAAATGTGTTGGTTTTGACCTCTAGGCAAGTTTGGGGGGTCATGTAGTCTGTATGACTGGTCATGTTCCTCCCAATTGAACTGTGCCCGTATCCTTGGGGTGACATGTTCCCCGATGCGATCAGTCGCTGTGCTGCTTTACCCGCAGTCAGCCGAGCGTGGATGTCGAGGGGATCGATCCTGAGTATGGTTTCGAGTGCTATAGTTGGGGTTGACCTCAGCGCCCCTGTGATACATAGCAAAGCCTGTCGCTGGGTCCTTTCCATAAGCTTGAGGTACGTCTTCTTCTCAGTTGCTTGCCACCACACTAGGACTCCATACAGCAGAGTTGGTCGCACCACCGAGATGTAGATCCAATGCATTAGGGCGGGTGACAGGCCCCATGTGCTGCTAAGCATCTTCTTGGATGCATAAAGCGCAATGGTGGCCTTCTTTACCCTTTCCACTACATTGGGTTTCCATGCCAGTTTGCTTTCCAGTACTGTGCCGAGGTATTTGACCTGTGTTTTCGGGGTTAGCCTTGTTTGGTTGATTGTTGGGGGGATTCATGCCGGTACCTTGTACCTCTTTGTAAAGAGGATGAGGTCCGTCTTGTCCGCATTGATATCGAGTCCTACTTCGTCCGCCCACTCGCATATCTCCCTGAGTGTTCTTTCCATTATGGAGATGGACATACGCCCGTAATAATTATGCTTATGTCGTCTGCATAAGCTGTTATTTTTGGCGCCTTCATCTCGAATGTCTTGATGCGGTCGTCGACCACCAGATTCCACAGGAGGGGCGACAAGACTCCACCTTGGGGTGTGCCTCTATGCGCTCCCTTTACCGTGGAAGCGGTGCCCCACTCAGATTGCACCCGTCTACAACTCAGGAGGTTCTTTATCCATAGGTTGATTGCTTGGTGTGTGTGGGTCGCTTCAAGGCGATCCATTATTGCGTTCGTGGCTACGTTGTTAAATGCTCCGGATATATCTACGAATACTCCTAGTGCATACTTTTTATTGTTGAGAGCCTTCTCGATGGTAGCTACTAGTGAATGTAGAGCTGTTTCCACCGATTTCCCTTTGGTATAAGCGTGCTGGTTGGTTTACATCAGTCCTCCCACCTCCTTCCTGATGTATCCGTCCGGCAGCTTTTTCAGTGTTTTTAGCATAAAAGAGGTAAGGCTTATCGGTCTGTAGTCCTTGGGACTAGCATGGCTGCACTTTCCTGCCTTTGGGAGGAAGACAACTCTAGCCGTTCTCCATTGGATAGGAATATAGCCTGTACTTAGACATGCCGAGTATATTGCGAAGAGCCATGGGATGATCGTCTCTTTGGTCGCCTGCAACATGGCGGGGAATATTCCGTCCAGTCCAGGTGCTTTGATGCCCGCAAAGGAGTCTATGGCCCATTGGATCTTCTTGTGGGTTATTAGATCTGTCGGGGGTGTTTGTTCCTCGGTTGCTAGGTCCTGATGCGTTTTAGCATCAGTGACCTCGGTGCATCCCGGGAAGTGGGCCTCCATTAGTGCTGTCAGAGCCTCTTCGCTGCCCTCTGACCACTATCCGTTATTTAATTTTAGCTGACTCTGTATTGTGGGCTGCTTCGAGAGCAGCTTCCTGAGTCTTGCTGTTTCAGTCACTTTCTCGATGTTCGAGCAGAAGTTCCTCCACGAGCTACGTTGTGCCTTGCGTATTTCCTTCTTGTAGTCTCTGAGTAGTGTTTTGTATTCCTCATTGATGATCTCCTCATTCGCTACTCTGGCGAGCTTGAAGAGTTCCCTGAGGTTATTTCTCTTGAGGGAGGGGTCCCTATTCCACCAGAGTGGTTTGGTCCTCTTTCTCGTTCTTGATGGCGGGCATGCTCCTTGGTAGGCAGACAGAAGTTCCTTGGAGAGGGTCTCTATGTCTTTCGCGGATTTCACTATTCCCGGATTCGCGAGCTTCGAGGTAACGGTCTTCCTGAACTTCTCCCAGTTTGTGTTCCGGGGGTTCCTGAAGACTGTCACCTTCGGAGTGTATTTGAATTCGCACTTGAACTGAATGTACCTATGGTCCGAGAAGGATGTTCTTTCGAGGACTCTCTATCCAGATACCAAGGTACTCTTTCCTGTTACTAGGGTTAGATCTAGCACGTTGGACGAGGGGGGACCTACGTATGTGTAGTCCTCTCCCACGTTTGCTACATCTATGTTATTTGATAATATAAAGTCTAGGAGTGACTAACCTCGGTCATTGATATCGGGGCTTCACCACACACTGTGGTGGGCATTGGCGTCCGTACCAATGATGATTTGCTGGTCTTTGGAGTCGGCTTTTTCCACCAGACTCCTTAGTTCTTCAGGTGGTGCGGGACTGTCGTGTGCCATGTAGCAGGAGGCTACCAGAAGGCGCTTCTCCTCACTCTTCAGCATCACTACTGTCAGGTCGTCTGTGCTGTAATGAGACATAAGGTAAGCGTGGATTCCCTTTCGTACTAGTACGACGGTTCTATTCCTGCTTACCGATGTTGGGTAGAACGAGTTATAATTTGCGAACTTCAGTCCGGCCACTGTATTGCCTGACGCAATCCAGGGCTCCTGGACCAAAGCTATGTCGGCGGGCCCTTGCTCCATGGCTATGAGGAGCTCCGCCGATGCAACCTTGCTTTTATGCAGGTTGATTTGCAGCACACTCAGTTTCATGGGCGGCTGGCTCAACTGCATACGACGGGTTGACTGTAATCGTCAGGTCACCGTCCTCATCTTCCTGGGAGTCTTCAAGAGCCAGACCCTGGGCGGCCTTCACGATGGTGTCTAGACCGAGGTCCTTCTCCACCTCGCCGGCCTGCAGGGTGTGTGTGTCTGTGTCTTCGGGGCGGCGCTTCTTGAGGCGCAGGTACACACTGCCCATGCCCCACGCCATTTTCCCGTATCTGGGGTAAAGTCCTCTGCGTCTTTGTTGATCTGGAGGATCACATGCTGGCCCCCCTCGTTGGGTAGTGGGCTACCAGCGTGCAGTACCTTCCAGTCTGCGGTGTGTATGTCCGGGTTTTGACGCTGAAGGAGTTTCAGCGCGCGGTCTCCTTGGATGACGATGGGGAAGAGTACCTTTGCCTTTGAAATGGACGGGATTAGCTCCCTGTCCACCACCTCCAGCTTGGCCCCCTCCCACAACGCCTCCAATTGGCGGACCGTCTGCGTCAGCTACCTCAGCGTCGGGTCGTCATTGCATTTCAGGATTTTTACCCCATTCAGCCACCCAGCGCCATCAAAAGTGAGCATGGGTACTGTAGGGTCTTCCTCCATCCGTGCAAGCAGGGAGTTGACGAGCCGTGCGTGGACCAGTTTCCACTGCGCCGCCATCATCTTCCCGTTCTCATCACGTCTGTCGATGAGAGCTACGATCAGGTGTCTCTTGGACACATCGCTGACTTTTGAAGCATTGACAGACCTCTGCTTCGCCGTTTTCGGTGGTGGTGGGGATGGTTCCGCTCTCTTGGGCCCGCGCTGCCGCTTGCCTGCCGGGGTGGCGGTGTTGTCGGTCGAGCGCTGCCTCTTGGTAGCTAGCAACTCCTCCACCTTATTTGCGTGTTCACTAGTGGAAGCCTTCATTTGAGGCAACCGTGCGTAGTATCTACGGCCCTCTTCCACCTTTAGCTCGGCCCAAGCTAGCTTGGATTTCTCCTCCGGGGAGATATCTGCCTTGCCTTGTAGCCTGCTAAAAATCTTCAGGGCCGCCTTATACTGAGCTTTTGCCCTCATCCCCTCCCTCGAACGCTTCGGCCCTTCCCTACGCGGGGAGCTGGAACCTAGTTCAGGCGAGCGGAGAAGGCATTCCTCTTCAGTTTTGCTGATGGACAGCACGCTCTCCAGGTCCGAGTCTGTCTCGACTACGGCACCTGCGCGGCTCATCCTACAGCGAATTTTTCCGGCAGTAGTATTACAACTAACGTGACCTGCTCCCGTTACGTCAGAGGTGTGACCGCTGGCGACACGCAGAGAGGATTGCTCCTCTCCGTGCAAGCCGGTGGTAGCAGCCACGCTTCCCACCGACGTTTGGATTGACATCCCAACCCTTGCTTTCTCTTTTGTCCCCTCCATAGTTGGCCCGAAGGTCCATGCGGCTAATGTTTTTCGGGGGAGCCACCCCCTAGCGTTTAAGGCCTGACCGCCAGGCACCTCTAGCCATGGCTCTGACCCAGGTCCACCGACTCGAGATCGAGAGGACGCTGAATCATTGCCTTAGCTAGACACTGCATTGCCTCGGACAGAGCAAGCGACAATGCATTACCCTTGTCCGGGATAATGCAGTGCCCATTGCCCAGCCGGCACCCTCGGGGAGGGTTCAGCTAGAGGGTTTCTTGCCGGTGGACATTACTTGCATATCTTTCCAATATGGATCCAAGTCATAGTATATGATCATGGTCCATTCAGACGTTGTCATTCTTGAGGTTCCAATTTTCTCATAGAATATTCCAGGTTTGGTCGCGAATTGTGTCACATTTATTGTCTGTGACAACGCTAATGGAAGCATGAGAAGCATCACTAGCAATGTTGATATTATTGAAGGTGCAACTGCCTTTTTGCGCTGTGGTGGTGGCTCAACAGGCCTTGCCATGTCGTTGGTGACGGTGATGGAGCGTTTGATCGCCACGTCTTCTGGAAATAACGGTGCTAGACGAGTGATGGAGCGCTTGTATACCCCTGAAGCTTTTTTAACATCAACCACTCGGACGTGGTTGTCTTGGCCAGGATAGGTCTTAATGATGCGACCCATTGGCCACTTAATTACTGGAAGGTTGTCTTCCTTCACCAAAACAATTAGTCCTTCGGGCACGTTTGGTGAAGCGGTTTTCCACTTGTGCCGTGTTTGTAGTTCTTGGAGGTATTCCATAGACCATTGTTTCCAGAATGAATGTTTTAAGCGTGATACCAATTCCCAGCGCTTTACCAGTGTTTTTTCTTGATGCTCAGTGTTGACGTCCGGTGGTGGGGTTGTCAATGGTTCACCAATCAAAAAGTGTCCTGGGGTGAGCGCTGTTATGTCAGTTGGATCAGTTGACATTGGAGTAATGGGTCGAAAATTGAGAATTGCTTCAATTTCAATTATTACTGTGTTTAGTTCCTCAAATGTCAAGGATGCTGTGTTTGTGGTTGTGATCAGCAGCTTTTTTGCTGATTTAACCGCAGCTTCCCAAAGGCCTCCAAACGATGGGGCCCGGGGAGGAATGAATTTGAAGTCCACTTGTCTTTTGTTGCAGTGATTCGTTATTAGATCATGTGCCTTTTCGCTGAAGATGGCTTCTTTTAATTCCTTTAGTTTATTGTTTGCACCCATGAAGTTGGTTGCATTATCGCAACCACGCCTGGCATTTCCCACGCCTGCTTAAGAATCGACGGAGAGCTGCCAAGAATACATCTGTGGTTAGGTCGCTCACCAATTCTAGGTGCACTGCCTTTGTGGAAAAGCAGCAGAACACGGCGATGTATGCCTTGTCTGGCCTTTTTCCTCGGATCTTATGGTGGATCGCAATCGGTCCACAGTAATCAACGCCTGCATTAAGAAATGGGCGTGCTTGTGTGACTCTTTGTGCTGGAAGATTGTCCATAATCTGATTCATTAGCTTTGGTCTGGCTCTGGTGCATCTAACACAGCTGTGAATGATGTTTCTAGCCATCGTTTTGTCGTTGATGATCCAATACTGTTGTCTTGATATTGCCCTTAGGGCTTGGGCACCGCAATGCATGTTCTCCTCATGGAGTTCTCGCATAATCATTTTGACTATCGGATCATTGTATGGCAGTAGAATTTGATGTTTAGCGTTGTACGGAAGTAGAGCTTCTTCTAGTCTACCGCCAACTCGGATGAGCCCATCTTCTCCTAGTATGGGAGATAACGATATGAATGAGCTCTTCTTGTCCACAATCTTATAGCGTTGTAGCTGCCTTAAGTCTACGGTAAACTCGACTTGTTGGATAGTTCGCAAGATTATAGCGCGAGATCTACTCAGTTCTCCTGTGCAGAGTGTCGTTGTAGCCGCTCTATTGGTTTTGAAGCAAAATCGTAACATGTATGCTACAATGCGTTGAAGCTTGTAAAATGAGTTGCTATGTCTGCATGTGTATAGTTCTTCTCCAAGTGCGCTGGGTGTGATTGGCAAGCTGACATGCTTCGCCTTTCTCTCGAGATTAGTAGGCTCACTGATTGTTGCTGTCGGCCATTTGTCTAGGGATCCGTGGAGGAATGATCTGCTAATCTGCTTGCTGCAATTCCTCTTGACAGTACATCGGCTGAGTTATTGGTCGATGAAACGTGACGCCATTGTAGTTGGTTAGACAATGCCTGTATTTTGGCTATTCGATTTGCTACAAACGTATGGTATGTCGATGCCGGTGCGTTTATCCAGGATAGCATAATGGTGGAGTCAGTCCAAAAACATCCTGAAACCGTGTTGATGGCCATATGAAGATCCGTTCGGACTCGGTGTGTGAGTTCGGAACCAAGGACTGCAGCGCAACGTACTAACCGTGGTATTGATTGCTTGGCTGTCGGTGACACACGTGACTTGGAGCAGAGCAGTCGCACTGACACATAGTTGTTTTTGTATGTAGTGCGTGCGTATATTGATGCGCCATAGGCTCTTTCTGATGCGTCTACAAAGGTGTGTAGTTCTTGGGTAACTGGAACCTTGCCGTCCTAGATATGCCGAGGAATCTGCATTTCGTTCAATGCTTGTAGGTCTTCACGGTAGTCTTTCCATTCGTGTTGGAGCTGTTGCGGTAATTCGTCATCCCAGTCCAGCTTTAACTCCCAAAGTTGTTGCATGAAGATCTTGGCCTTGACCACCACCGGTGCAAAAAGTCCTAATGGGTCAATGACTTGGGCTAGCTCGGAGCATACCACTCGTTTTGTGATGCGTGCAGCTTGGCTTTTATGGGTTTTTCCGCGTAGTTGATCCTTCTTTGGTTTTCACGCTGTAGTGATCTAGTGTCTCTCCCAGTTTGACATCGCTTACAATGTCCTCTTTGGGGATTCCTTGAATAAGTTGCTCATTGTTGGAGCACCATTTGCGGAGTTTAAATCTGCGAGGTGACAATATCTTTGTGAGTTCTTGTTGCACTTGGATCGCTTCTGGAATCGTGTTTGCCCCAGTAAGACAATCGTCGACGTAGAAATCATTCTTTAATGTTGATGATCCTACTGGTAGTCTGTCCTTGTTTTGTATTGCCAAGTGATCCAGACATTTGGTTGCCAGAAACGGAGCAGCTGTTGTCCTGTATGTGACAGTTTTTAGCAGATAGTACTTGATGTCCTCAGATGGATTGTTTCTCCAGACGATCATCTGATGGAATTGGTCCTCTGGATTTATCCACACTTGTCAGTACATCTTTTCTATGTCCGCTGTGAATACGTATTTATGAGTCCGAAATCGTAATAGAATGGACAGAAGTTCACTCTGAACTGTGGGTCCAGCATGTAGAATGTCATTCAGGGACTTTCCGCTTGCTGATTTGCATGATGCATCAAATACCACTTGCAGCTTTGTTGTGGTACTTTCGGGTTTGAGCACACAGTGATGTGGTATGAAGTAATGCCTTTCCGGAATGTATGATGCTGGGACCATCTTCATGTGTCCTAGATCTTCATATTCGTTCATGAACTCCACATAGCTCTTCCAAGTGTCTGGTGACGTTCGTCGTTCTAGTGCCAGAAATCTTTTAGTTGCAATATTCAAAGACCCCCCCAGGGCTGAAGAGTGTTCGGAAAATGGAAGTTTCACTATAAGCCGGCCATCAGCTGCAGTTTGTAAATTTTCTAAGAAATAAGCTTCGCATTGTGTCTCGAGCGGTGTGCTTGGTTTTTCGTCTGTCTCTAGGTTATCCAGAGTCCAGAATCGTTCCATGAGTTCATTTATTCCGGTTGCACAAATGGTCGAAGAACTGTATGCAGACTTAATTTTTCCTGCTATAATCCATCCCAATTTCATATTTTGCATCAAAGGGCCTCCTATCTTGAGGTGATGTTGATTTGGCAGGAGCAGGGAATAATAATGTTCTGCTCCGATGAGCATGTCGATTTTACTTGGGTAATGGAAGTTCGGGTCCGCCAGTGGGAACTTGGTTGGTATGTTTAAGTTCACCGAATCGAGTGCCTGAGCTGGTTGATCTGCTATTATTTGAGGTAGTACAAACGCCTCAATTCTTTGCTTAAAACCGCTGTGAAGAGATTTTATAAGCACATTTACTCGTGCTCTGCTGGTCTTTGATTGACCTCCAATTCCTTCGATGCGCAATGTTGTGTTATTAAGTTTAAGCGACAACATTGATGCCATTCGTTCAGAGATCAAATTTATCTGTGATCCCGAGTCTAGCAATGCTCTGAAGTTAGCAACCTGTCCGTTGGTTGCTTCTACTGCCACTCTTGCTGTGGCCAGTAGATTATAACTATTGTTACTTGCTCGCACTTGAGGCAGGTTCGACCTGGGCATGCGTTTGTTTTGTGATTTGTTCTAAAAAAATTGACGCACATTTTTTGCTTTTGTACCCAGTTTAGTCGTTCTGCTGGAGATCTGGAGCGAAACTCTTCGCATGCGTAAAGCCGATGATTTGCCTTTTTGCAAAATGAACATAACGGTGATTGTGCATGTCCTGTGTTTGCTGATGCGCAGGCCGTGCCTTTTGGCTCTTTCTTCAATGTTTGTGGCTTCCGACCACTTCCTAGAACTCGAATTCTCTGCTCTAGGAACTGAAGTATTGTGTCCATCTTTTGAGCTTCCCAATGATTGCTCATACAAGGCCTTATTTTTGACATCTAGTTTGTTTCTGATTATGGCAATCAATATTGGATCCCATGTGGATATGTTGATGCCGAGCCCTTTTAAGGATGCAAGTGACTCTATTGTTGTTATGTACAACACTTTCAATGACTTGGGATCGTCATTGATTGTACTATGATTGAGGAAGCGGTTCAGTACCGTATTTGCAACATCTATGGGATTGTTGTATGTTTCAACAAGAATGTCCCAGGCTATTAGATAGTTGTCCTCTTTTAGATCGATGTGTCGTATCAATCTTTCTGCCTCCCCAGTAATGGTTGTTTTAAGGTACCACATCTTCCGTACTGCGGGCATGTTTTTCTCATGAATTATACATGAGAACAAGTCGTAGAACTGGGACCATGTCAGTATGTCCCCATCAAACTTTGGAATGTTGATACGAGGAAGCTGCGCGTCATCATTTTTTTGATGTGGCTGGATTTGCCAATGCCTTTTGAACGTCTTTTTCCTTTGAAAGGTACGATTTTATGTCGTATCCTCCTGCTACTGGGTTCTTATATTCTTCATGAATGCTGAAATGGACTTCTTGTGCTTGAGTCCATAGTGATTTTATTAAATCATTTGAGGAACGTCCTCCCGCCTCTGAAAAAAGTTTCAGATTGCGTTTTATGGCTTCGACTATGGCTTTTTGTCGGCGACATAGCGAAGGCAATTTGCTGTAATCTACATTTGACTGCTGATTGAGGTCATTTTCTTTGGAGATGGGCTGACTTTCCCCAAGATTGTGTGATGCCTGTTCCAGCTTGTCCAGGTTCTCAGTAAAGATCGCAACGCATTTTTCATATGTGTTACGTAGGTCAATAGAGAACTTTATGTATTTTTCAGTTTTATCTTCTTCTCGAATTGTTGAGTCGTTTGTGTTGAAACGATTCCATGCATTTTCGAGTGCTGAAATTTTGGCTTGACAGTATGAAGCTTTTTGCTTCCTTTCTTGAGTATCTTTTTTGAAGTTTCGAATGTACTTCGAGATTTCCTCGCCAATTTCCTGCTGCATTTCGCCTTGCTGACAGGATGGAAAGGATGACTGAAGTCGGGGTCACCAAATGTTAATGTGTGTGTGTGCGTGTATGAAGCTGGGTTGTATACGGTACATAAACCGTCTACAGTTAGGTCGTCGCAACTAGAACTTGAACCAGTTGGACTGCGGAGAGGGTATCCTGTGGTGCGCAATTGAGGATCTGAAGACACGGCGACAGCCTCTGATGATTGCGATGGAAATGGTATCCCTTAATGTGCAAGTGAGGGTCTGAAGACACAGCGACAGCCTCTGATGATTGCAGTGGGAATTGAGTGACAGGCAGCTTTGGTACTGTTTCTGATACAGATTTTATTCAACAAAACTTAACTCTATTTATAGGTAACAAAAGGTACAAAAAGTGCTGATCTAATAAAAATATGATACAATTGTAAAAATTATAATTAATGTGGAATTAATATTGATGTAATATGATTTTATTGGCAGGTGCTCAATTTGGGAAATTGCGATGGTCAGCAATTGCACCAGTGTTTTGGCTTCTGAGGAATGATCGCATTTTCAGCAGAATTCGCTGCCGAGGCGGTTTATTGTTGACTCAGCTATAATGCTGAGTCGTCATATTTCCTGTTGCCCGGGTGAAGTTGTTGTTTTGGTAAAAGTGTCAGGTGTATTACATAATATATCGACATTGTTATGTATGTATGTATCGTGTTACTTATGCTAATTCCCCGACTGAACAGGCCTCATAAGAGTCTGCATTTCAACCATGATATCCTTGAAGGATTCTCCCCACCTTTGTTTCCTCATTTTAACCTTCTGGAGCAACTTCTCGAAATACCCTCTCGGCAGGAAATAGGCCTGGAAGCTATGGGCAAACGCTTCCCATGTGTTCCATTGCTTGTTATTGGCGATGAACCACATGAGCACCCGCCCTTTCAGAAGCTCTTGCATTGCTCTCGGGATCCGATCCAGCTCCAGCCAGTACATGTCGGCTGACCACTCCACCTGCTCCAGGAACTCGAGGGGCTTCTCTGACCCGTCGAAACGGAACGACCACTCTCGTACTTGTTTGGCCACGCCGGCAAAATTTTCTCGCGGCCGCCTCACGGTCTGATCCTCAGTCCTTCGCTGATCCCCTCTTGTGGCGGGCTCTTCTCCCGTCCGCTGCGGGTTCTTTGCCGACCTTTGTCGACTAGAAGACGACTCTTCTTTTGCACCGCCAGGCTCGCTGCCGATTCCTGTTGAGCCTCTGCTGGTGTCTTCTCCCGCGACATTCGCTCTGAATCAGTCGGGGATTCCAGGTGTTTAACCGAGTCCCCTCCCTTCGTCAGTCGGAGCAGCCGCCGGGACCACGTCCGCCTTCGTTTGCCACGCTTCAAGCACGTCCGCGAATTCTGGCTCCGCCCCATGCTTCTCGGCCCAGTCTTTGAATGCCTTCCGCATTTCGGACAATGAGCCCTCCAATTGGATCCCTCATGCCAGTGCAACCTGGACCAAGTCCTCTTTCTTCAGCGAATGAATCCATTGCCGGCCTTTCATTTTGCCACCTATAGGATACCCTGCTCAGCACCGCCCTCCCCGATGTACTTTTCTTTGCTTTGTCGTGAGGCCCCACGTTGGGCGCCAGTTGCAACGAACCGTTTTGTTCCGTCAAGTTCAGCTGGCCTGGCTCAGCGGTCGGTAGGTTGCTGCAACAAATTTGTATGTTGCCCCGGCGACAAGCAAGAAATACACTCGGGTCAGGTATTCTAGTAATACTTCGCTTTATTGGTATCTTATGTCTATCTTACGGCTATCTTATGGCTATATCATTCGCTGGGGTGTATCGGTGGTACCTCTACCGCCACGACTCCGATGGCTCTCGGGCTAGGGGTTCTGACTCGGCTATCGCTCTGTCCGCCCGCACAACTCCGCACCAATCGGGTGTCCTCGGGGCTCCTTTGGGCAACGGCTGGGGGTTCTGTCTCGGCTACCGCTCTGACCACCACTCACAGCTCCGCACTCAGGAAATTGGCTCGGTAATTGTCACCTTTGATCGGGGCTCGCGGCCTGCTTGTCGAGATCGTTATGTCGCTGTCTCACGTATCTCACGCCTTCGGCACTCCGCTGTATTTCCACTTGGTTTCACTCCGCACTCGCTTACTCTCCCCACTTGACTATCCCTTGCCACTGCCGCCGGCCTCCTCTTATAGGCTCGGTGCGGCCCAGCCTCTGCGCTGCTGCTCGGCCGCAACGGTTAATTCCGGTGGCGTCGGTAGCTTTCCATCGGCCTCCGTTGTGTTCCCACGTCCTCCCCACCGGGATCAGCCTACATGGCCTGCATGGCATGTATGGACTACATGGGCTCGGCTACATGGCCTACATGGGCCGGCTCACTGGGCCGTACGGCGAATTCGCCTTATCCCCTACTAGGGCTTTGTGAGGAATATTAATTCCTTACAGTATGCCCAAGTGCGCATGATCCAATCCAATTAGGATCTTCGGCACTGCGTTGCAGTATGGCCTCATCGGTAAAAGTGGGCTAGTCCTAGCCGTTTTGACATCTTCTCGACGCAGGCTTTACAACAGTAGATTCAAGTTCGAGACTGCGTACTCGATTCTTAGCCCATAACGTTTCGGCTTCCCGGTTCCGCTTATCTGCAGAGTCACCATCTTCTTGCTGTGTCTTGTAAACTTCCCGCGGAACCATTAGATATTTAGCTGTCGATTCCTGCCTTTCAGGTCTAGGCTTCGTATGAGCTGGTGACCGACGAGCCTTCGTCGAACAGCGCGTAGGTGTCCACCTGCTTGTTCTCCGCATACAGAGTCACGGGCAGAATGCGGAATAGCAGGTGACCTCCATCCGAGTCGACACAACTCAGGTTCCGATGCGGCATTCCACTGCCTCCATGTAGCGAACGATCGCGATGACTCCTCTGATCACTCCGCGGCCCACCGTTTCACTGTGGCGGCCATCGTGCAAAAGGCGATGGGGCGTTCTCTGGCCCCTATGGACATTGCACTTCTTGTCTTCCTTGCAGAACCTGCTCATGTGTCCAGCATCCAGGCACGAGAAACAGCTGCGATGCTTCCTCGCCAACTCCATGCGGACCGTTGGCGAAGCATGGTTGAAGACCTCGCATATCGGGCAGCACTTGGTGCGCTCGTCTTGCAGCTCCTGATCCATGGGACCTGTGCTGGCGTGCAGGTCCCTTCATTTTGGATCCTTGGTGCCGACGTCGGTGATGGTGCAGACTAGTCTTGCGAGGTCGTGTAGCAACTCGCTCAAGTGCACAACCGTCGAATATGATCCTATGGTGGCTGCGTGCCTAGCCCAGTCCAGCCTTTTCCTCAAGGGCAACTTAGCTATCAGCTCCTCCATCAGGGTGGGATTCCCTAGGTACTGATTTCCATTCGTGGTTGACGTTAGGAACGCAGATTGCTCACCCGTGTAGCAAATGGCACGATCTTGTAGATTTTGTGCTCCTGAATGGGCTGAACTTCTTGCACGCTTTCCAGCTGGCTGCATATCAGTTGTTTCGGACGTCCATACCGGAACCGTAACTGGTCCATTACCGCCTGAACGTTGGCTGGGTGTATGAGCAGCGAGTTGACTGAAGCTCACATCTAGCCTTTACTAGCCTTTGGTTGTTTTCCTAAGCTGTGCAGTGGTACGCCGCCGTTGTCTCCACGAACGCGCATTGGAATATAGGCCATTCCTCTGGCTGACCTTCAAACTAAGGAGGATCAGGCAATTTGCATGGCGTCCATCCACTCAACGGGCTCAACGACATTGCTCCGTATGTTCCAGGCGATAGAGGCGGTGCCATGAAGTTGTGTTGTGGTTCCCGTAGTGCATGCATGTAACATTGCTCTGGCAGCACCGTGGCCGCAACACAACATTGCGTGGAGTAGCTTATCGGTGTACAGTTTGAGCTCAGTGTGACTGGTCGCCCTATTGCCAGATTTCCGCTCAATGATGGCGGCGAATTTCCACTCAATTGCAGCGGCGACTGTTCATAAAAATATGGTGCCACTCTCTCAAACGAATCTAGCGGCTGATTTCCACTCAATATCTGCCGTTGCGGCACATTTTCCGCACCGCTCACTCCGTTTCCAACGGGTCTCTTGGCGGCAGAATCTCACTCAATATCTGCCTTGGGTCTTCACTCAAACATGGCGGTGTATTCGCCGCTCCGCTCACTCCGTTTCCAACGGGTCTCTCGAATCCTCCATTTTGTCCTTCACTTGCCTTTGTCTTTTCCAGCTCCTTTTCCAAGGGTGCGATCTTCATCATGAGCGCCGCAACTCGGCCTTTGGTGGGGTCCGTGCTCTGGCCTGATTCGTCAGGCTGTACAGCACCACTCGGATTTCTTCCTTGTGTCCCACTCTCCTTAGGAGCCCGTGGCCGCAACGTCGATCCACCAGCCTTACTCGTGACACTGCTCGGAGTGCCAGTCGATGCTGCCGTGGTCATTGCAGTTGCGGTAGCCCCAGTCTGTTTAATTCGGGGGCTCCGCCGGGGCGAATGTACAGTCGACATTATGCAAACTAAATGAGCACGTGCGACTAAAAAAGGCGCGAATGCGAATAAAAGAAATGACGTCGACTGACGTCGACCAACGTTGAGCTGCTGGGAGTTGCCTTGAACACCATGTATCGATTCAACACCAAAACGAGAAATAGCCAGATCATGTATCGTAAATAATGAAGGTTATATGAGCGTTTTATTCTAGGGATAACAATACAAATTCTTAGTTTTAACTAGAATTACAATGGTAAAAGCTACGTACCGCAGTCTCGCCTCCCACTCTCTTTGCTCTCGTAAATCGGAGTACCAAAGCGGGAACCGTGGCTTGACTTTGGCACTTTAAAGTGTGACCGTACACAACAAATAATACATAGTTCTTGACAAATAATAAAACAGACTATATCGATTACACGCGCCTTGCGCTACATTTTAATTTCCCGATTATCGAGCCGATCCGTTTCGCGACACAAGTATTGCATCTCAGATATCTTGATCAACGAAAATCGAACACTCTCTGCCGTCATTTTTGCTTCAAAACAAAATAAAAGTCATCAAAACAACCAGATCAGCTGTTTTTGTTTACCAGGATCGATGAGAAAATATAACATATCGGTAACAAGAAAATGTGAAAGAGCTCTTTAAAATGAAAAGTAAACGAATTTGTTTAAAAAAGTAAATGATACCCGGAACCTGCCTGAATGTAACAACATAACGGTTTACAGCCAGAGATTTAACATTCGTAGGTATACATACGATACATAGGTATGCATAAATTCGAGAACACTTTTCGTAAAACGTTCTTTCTTTTGTGAGAACGGCAATGCACATATTTTAGCCTTATTGCAAGTGTCGAAATTTGTGTCTACGAATACTTTTTATACCCGGTACTCGAAGAGTAAAGGGGTATATTAGATTTGTGCAAAAAATTGATGTGTGTAACACCCAGAAGGAAGCGTTTCCCCATAAAGTATATATATTCTTGATCAGCATCAATAGCCGAGTCGATATAGCTATGTCTGTCTGTCCGTCCGTCCGTCTGTCCGTCTGTCCATCTGTCCGTCTTCATTAGCGCCTATAGCTCAGAGACTATAAAAGCTAGAGGAACACAATTTTGTATCCAGACTCCTGTCCTATCACACTGTTACAAGTGTATTTCAAAATTTCGACCCGCCCCTTTCCGCCCACTCAAAAGACGAAAATCTGTGCCATGCACAATTTTAAAGATACGAGAAAACTAAAAATGCAGAATCTTACAGAATGATCATATCTATCAGAGTGTTGAATCTGGATAAGATCAAATCATAAATATAGCCACAATGAAGAAAACCATTTCGAAATGCATCGTTCCCTCTCGCTCTCTCTCACACACAGGGGTGGGCGCTGTGCCCATTCCTCCAGATGAGCGCCTAGATCTCAAAGACTATAAGAGCTAGAGCAACAAAACTCTCTATCCATGCTCCTGTGATATCACGTCAGTAAAAGTGTATTTCAAAATTTTTCCACGCCCCCTTCCGCCCCCACAAAAGACGAAAATCTACAATTTTGAAGATACGGGAAAACTAAACACGCAGAATCATAGAAAATGACCATATCTATCAGAGTATTGAATCTGGATCAGATCGGATCATAAATATAGTCAGAAGGAACAAATGAAATTTCAGTGGCCTTCCAAGCGCAGACTCATTCCCTCTCTCTCTCGCACACAGCCGTGTATGTATATGTAGGAAGTAGATAAAGACATGTATGTAACAAATATGGAAACATCTAATATATAAAAATCTCCGAAAAGGTTGACTTAATTTTTTTTCGTCTTTTTTGGCTAAAACTAAATTTATCCCTTTTGCGAACAAGTAATAATGTAATTTATTACAAGCTCACATACATATATACTGACTGAGTACCGGGTATAAAGTAGAGCCGCGGCTCACAACGTTCCCCCTCGTTAATTTTCATTCCGATCACACTCCACACATGTGTAAATTGTTTTTCTGTACCGTTTATTTCGGACTAAAGCATCTGCATTTCCAAATGTTGTGACTCGGCTGCTTTGCTCACCGACAAAAAATTTTTAGATCCAGCACATACAACACGTTTTATATTTTCTTGTTCTATATTTTCTTAATTTGATTTAATTTTCACAGTTCCAATGCCTGGGGACTCAATATACTCTCCTGAAGCCAACATAATTGTCGTGATTGTCTTTGTAAAGGTTTCAGACACATTTTTATAATATTGCTCCACTGTCGATACACCAGGAATTTTTACACTCAAGTGCGCGGTGCCGCGTTTGCTGTCTTTTCGACTGGCGCCTTAATTCTCCGAACGCGAACCGTTCTTTTGAATAAGAGCGATTGCGTGCACTGCCTGTATAGTAAGTTCACGATCGTCTCTGTCGTTTTAGCGTGCTCCTTCTGAAGTATTTTTACTTTTGCTGTTTCGAACGAGGGCAGAGTGTCGCGTGTTTCTAGCGCTGGGCAAGCTCCACAACGACATAATTACTTTTAGCTCGTCTTGATTTCGATATAAAGCTCGGCTAACTTTTCAGTAATTTCCACGAAAGAATTTACACATTGCCTTTTGATCAACCTTGTCCCACTGTGCCAACTGTTCTTCCTCCTATGACCTTTCGATTTGACCACTAAAATGTGTCCACAAATCCGTTGTGATCAATACACTACGCATGGACATTGACCAATCATCGTAGTTGCCTTCACCCAATTTTTCAATTTGCAGACACACTTTTGTTTTAATTGCCACACGTCGCTTCCTAACTGGTGCACGATTTATTTTCAATTGCATCAAACAAAATATTAACTTGCAGTTCAACCACGGAAGACTACTTTTAAAAATAATGGAAGAAAATAGTTCGAACAATTTTTTCTAAAGTAAATTGTGGCTCTTGAACTCAAATATGTGCTCAGAATGAGTTTAGAAGCTTTCGTTTACCTGTAAGGGGCTCTGGATGTACAAAAATGTAATTTTCAAATTACGAAATTTAATTTTATTTTTCTTTATGATACTCAGAAACAAAATTGTTGTTGGTTTTGCAGCATAAATGCAGATTTTATTTTGTGTAAATGCATTGCGTTTGACAAGTTTTACGGTGCTTTCACCATCTTCTTCCACTGTCTCGACCCAACCATTCCGGAAAATGATTTAGCTGGTCAAACCGCAGGTCCGATATTGGATGCTTCGATTTTTCTCCTAGTTTGAGCTCTAGCTTTGAAGATCGCTGCGAGAGGGGAGACAGCAATATCCGTTCTGTCTGAAAGGATGGTGACTGTATTGTCCTCCCTAACTGAGAGGATGGAGACTGGGTTGTCCGACCTTGTGAAGATCGATTGTTGTAAACACTGTTTGGTCGACATGGATAGTTGCAAATGGTTGTACACCCACATAAGTCGAAGAGAAGCGAACGGCGTTGTTGTCTTTCCACAGCACATTACTTATTTCGACTCCATATGAGGAGAACATACTCAGTCGAAAATCTGGCTTTTTGTTGATGGTAATATCGTTTGGCAGCTTGCAATTGGGGATACGGTTTACACGAACTGTGCCAAGGCTACTTAAGCCACTTGATCGACATGGCAGCAACAAACGCTTTTATTTTATACAGACGTATAGAAAAGGAGAAAAGGAGCAAGGAGAAATTGATTGAACTCCCGGATTTTCGCGAATCGATTGCTGCAGGTCGTCTAATCAGTGCTTACAACAATCGATCTTCACAAGGTCGGACAACCTTTCGCACGCAGAAAGACCATCAAAGGCAGCGATGTATAAAAGTTATCAAAGTAAGTAATGTGGTGCTTGAAACTTTGTACGGTTTTCGTTAAACGTACAACAATTCTGTCCGAAGCACCAGATCTGGGTGACCAGTCAAGACGAAATTATCACCTGCACCGCTGTAGATCTCAAAGCGATATGCGTAGCCAAAAGAATCGCACAAGACGAATAGCTTCATACTCCACTTTTGTGGCTTATTGGGCATATACTGGCGCAAGTGGTGCTTCATTTTTGTGTTGCAAATTTGTTCGTCAACACAAGGCGGGCTTGCTTTGGCACGGAGTCAAACCTTTGGTTGAGACAGTCGACAAATTTTCGACTGGTTAACCCTTTTTGATCCGCTCGCTCTCATCCCTTAGTGAGAAGTTCTGCTTAATTGCCCCGAATTTGATTCGGGTCATAGAGGCTTGTATAGGTCCAAATGCGGGTAGCAATAAATGGACATATACATAAAAATACCGATGTAATGGTGAAAATCATCATTGTTAGTTTTGATGTTTTTTGTTATATTATCGGTTAAAGCTGAGCGCATGGTTTCCTCGACGATCATATTCATGATTTCTGAACTGAAAAAATAGCAAAATACCTGTAATGGGATTCTGAGTTCCATTACATCTGCTGGCAGCGAAGAATCTCCTCGAAAAGCTATGTTGTTGACATGAAACTGCATACATTGCTGTCGCCACATAATCCTAGTCGGCTCCTTTGTTATTGATTCAATACCTACATATACACAAATTAATTAGTCACTTTTATAACATATCGCAACTATTTTTGTTTACCAAAACCATTGAAGCCACCAGAAGGTGGCGAAGATATGCATGCTGAATTTTCAACAGTTGGCAAAGACGAATGAGGCCTTTTAACGGTATTCCGGTTAGGCTCACATTCCTGTGCTATATTTTGCACATTTTTAGCATTATGTTCAATAAATGATACAGTATCAGCATCCTCTAATGCAGTGGTCAGAGCTTCCACCACATTCAAGTCGTCGTCATCATCGTCACTCGATATGCTCGGGACTGACTCAAACAAATCCAGCAACTGTTCATCAGTCAAGTCGTTGTGATATAGCTGCTGGCAACAAAATATTGTTTGGAGCCCCACTTTTAGGCACTTATAACTATTTTTCTGCTACAACGCACATCTTTTACACATTTGCATATCGGTAACTGGATTTGAATAGTAAAAAACATACCTTTCACGAAAAAAATTATGAGCTGGATCAGTTTTATGTATTTAATTTTATTATCAAAACAAAACACGACAAGCAGCAGGTAAAATTTTACGAGCGAAAAAGCACATGTTCTGTGCACACAAACATAGAAATCCCCGTTAAAAGCTTCTGAGAGCTTGTAAAGCTTCTACACGGAATTGGTGCGTTTGTTATTAACTGCAAAAAAATATTAAAATGATGTCAAAGCTGTTAGTTTTTTTTTAATGTGAATAATAGAATATGTGTCTTAAGATACTCTTACGTGTTAGACGGTTAAAATGTCTTTAATATATCGGCTGTTCATGTACATTATGTTAGCTGCCAGACAGATCATATTATGGTTACAATTCAAATTTCAACAAATTCGCTATATTTTGAAATTTGTTTACGGTAGAGGTGAAAATGCAATGCAGAAATATGTATAAGACTTATGGTGCCGATACTGTCTCGATTAATAATGAACAATTTTAATGAGCTATTTCAATATGGGCAAAAACAGAGCTCGGACCTCTATTTTCAACTATTGTTTGCAATACACCAAAAGCGAAAAGAATTGCCAATAGGAAAAAAGAGTAAGACGGCAATCTAACACTTCCATCCCAGTTGAGGCCACGCAGAGCGAAAATTATAAAGTTTTTCTGGACTGATTCTATACTTTACTGATGTACTTTGTACTGAGGGCACCATACACAAGAACCGTATTCTAAAATCCGACGAACTAGCGATATATATAGGCAGGTTGCAGGTCTTAATTGTAAAAAGAAAAATATAGATGACTTATTGGTCCATTAAGATAAATTTAACATCATTACTATGGAAATTTAGATTGTGACCTATTTATAAATAGTTTTTTTGTAACCAAACCTCAAATTTGAATCACAAAAATTGGTCACGGTAAATTCACTTTTCGGATTCATGACAACAGCTGACGGAAATCGATTTCTCGTTTATCGGAACTGGCAAAAATACATATTTGCGCATAACAGCACAAAATAATACTTAATAACATGCGCATAACAGAACAGCTGGCTAAAGATTGATGTTTCCCGCCAAATTAAATTTAAATTGTAAGTGCAACAATTTAATAGTTTGATCATAAGCAATTTAATTCTCAGTTTAAATTCTTTAAAATGCATCTGGGATGTTTCTGCCGTCGTTTTGCTTCAAAACAAGTAATTGAAAAATGTCATGCTGTGTTTTTACAAACGATGATAAAACTAAACATATCGATGACAAGAAAATGTGTCAGCAGGAGCTTTTTAAAATGAAAAGTAAACGAATTGGTTGAAAAAGTAAAACGCAAAAGATAAAAACCTGGAACCTGCCTGATAGATAGAAAAATATGTAAGTGGGATGTTTACTTAAAACGAAACATTTACGGTGATGTTTGGAAGTGCTCGCGTTTGTTAATATAAAAGATATTGATAATACTTAATTTATAGTCGAAATTTTACAAGCGCACTATGGTCCCAACGACCGGTTTTGTTACCAAAACCAATTTTTTTAAAATTACCGAAATAACGTTATTTTGATCATTTTGCATTGGAAAAAGAGTGACCATCAAAGTTGCGTACCAGAAATTTCGATAGATGGCGCCACATTCGCGACATCTGCAGTGCAACCCAGCTTTTGTTATCGATAAGCTAATGCAGTGAAAAAGTTCCAATTTAATTAAAATTTTAAATCCTTAATAAATTGGAAAAACGCCATTAACAGATCTGAATTTTTGTTAGATAGGCTTATACTACGTGTTTTATAACTTGAATTGTATCTAGTAGTTGTTATGTCTTCGTAATTGTATGTTAAATTAGTGGTTCAAAATGAATCAAGTTGTAATTAAAACTAATTTTTGAAAAGGCATACAAAGTGAGTCCCACCTAGTCCCACCTTGAAACCTATTGTGTGTCGTTGATTATTATATTCTTGTTAAAATTTATATAAAAAGAAATGCCACATTTTACCAAAATTCTTGAAATTTGACTCAATAGATCATAACCTCAAATTCAATGATTTCAATTTGAAAACTTAATACCAGACGGTAAGCAGCAGCTACAAAGTTTTTGAGTCCGATTGATAGCTGCATTTATCAGCTTTTAAAAATTGCGCATTTTAATACAACCAGACGTGAGATGCTTGGGTAATGTAAAAAAAAGAAAACTACCACTGAAAAAAATTATGAAAAAGGAGGGGGAACATTGTAAGCCGCGTCCACGCCCTGGCTCTACTTTATACACGGTACTCAGTCAGTATATATGAATGTGAGCTTGTTGTAATTTATTACATGTTCGCAAAAGGGAAAAATTTAATTTTAGCCAAAAAAAATAAAAAAATTAAGTCGAACCTTTTCGGAGATTTTGATCTTTTAGATGTTTCCATATTTGTTTACATACATTTTTTACATATGCCTTTTCTACATGTCTGTATCTGCTTCCTACATATAAATACACGGCTGTGTGCGAGAGAGAGAGAGGGAATGAGTCTGCGCTTGGAAGGCCACTGAAATTTCATTTGTTCCTTCTGACTATTCTAATGATCCGATCTGATCTAGATTTAATATTCTGATAGATATGGTCATTTTCTATGATTCTGCGTGTTTAGTTTTCTCGTATCTTTAAAATTTTGCATGCCAAAGATTTTCGTCCTTGGATTGGGCGGAAGGGGGCGGGGCGAAATTTTGAAATACACTCGTAACAGTGCGATAGGACAGGAGTCTGGATACAAAATTGTGTTCCTCTAGCTTTTATGGTTTTTGAGCTATAGGCGCTAATGAAGACGGACAGACGAACAAACGGACGGACAGACGGACAAACGGACGGACAGACAGATATAGCTATATCGACTCGGCTATTGATGCTGATCTAGAATATATATACTTTATGGGGTCGGAAACGCTTCCTTCTGGGTGTTACACACATCCACTTTTTGCACAAATCTAATATACCCCTATACTCTTCGAGTACCGGGTATAATAATACCAGACTTTAAAAAAAAATAAAAAACACTACACTCTGAAAAAAACCCATAATTCATCAACAAATTGCAAATCCCAAAATCTATCAGAAAAAGTTTGCTTGGGCCAAAATTGAAAAATATTTAAATTTTGTTGCCTAGTGTAATTGAAATATGCCTTAATTAAAAAAAGGCGGTGCCACACGCAATTTTTTTTTTTTTTTAAATCCACTTCCTATTGATTATATATGTCCAATTCACAAGACTAAACAGAAAAGATAAATTCGCATATGAAGGAAATTACTATAAAAATTGACCGAGGCATTAAAGACTACCAACCAGATTCTATTAATAGGGACCTCAAGTGCCACGATATGGTTAAATCCATGCCCGAATTCAATGGTAGTCAAAAGAATTATGTTTCTTGGCGTTATGCCGCCCATTCTGCATACAAAGTATTCGAATCATACGAAGGCAGCAGCAGTCATTTTTTGGCTTAACACAGGTAATAACTTAGGAAATGGGTTTTTTAGACAAGGAAAACTTTGTCTTCTGAAATACTATGATCAAATTCAAAGCTCACTCATCTTTATGAAGAAACCATTATGACTTATAACACAGCTGCTGCTGCCATCTTAAAAAAAAGTATAGGGAAAACGCCTTACAAACATTTATTTCCGGACTTAAAAAATCTTAAAAAATATCAGTTTTTCCGGCAAACCCTCACGATTTACAGACAGCACTAGCTCTAGCTTAAGAGGTAGAGGCTAGTAACGAATGCGGTCCATTTGCGGCAAGTTTTGCCAGGCAAATTAAGGAAAAAACTCAAAAAACCCGTTACCCATAGCGGTCAGAATCCGCGCATTAGGTTTCAACAAGTTAAGTTAGGTTAAACCGGTAGCTGGGGAGAGGAACTTCCCCCAGCTCATATCGACCTATTAAAGGTCCGTTATGGTGCCGCATGGGCGCGAGCCCCTTGTTACTGCCTAGACTGTGGTGAGCAAATGTTGCAGATTAAGGGCAGTCCCATCCGGTGGTTGGATGTATTTGGACAAAAGCCCTTATTTGTTTTCAAAAAAATCAGAAATGTCCGTGTGGAAGGCTGACCCAAGAATACGGAGTCTACGGTTTCCAAGAGCAGGGCAGTGAAAGAGCATTGTACTCTATTGAGTCTATATAGTTCTGCCGAGCGTTTCTTCGATCGACATGGCCATATCGATCTAGAGATTTTGCAGTTGATGGTTTCCTGCCATCGCCTGTTGAAATTTCGTGCATACTAAGCCTGCACGTAGCCATCAATACCGGCTCCTTCTCCGATTGGAGAGGGATTGTAGTGCCCTGCCTAGCCATGGATGTCCCTGTATCCGGGGACCCACATTAGAAGATGTTCTAACTGCTCCGGCAGGTATTTAAAGTCGTGGAGTTCGATGATATTGAGCATAGTGCTTTAAAAGCTGCCTGGCTGTTAGAGAAGACGTATACTAAGCCCCTGTCAAGGCGTAGTTTGGAGACAATAGAAATGGCCTCTTTAATTGCTTCAACCTCCGCTTGGAACACACCACAATGATCCGGGAGCCTGCAGCAGTAGCTGATGTTGAGCTCGTTACAGTAGACTCCCCCTTTGACGCGGTTGTCTAGCTTTAAGTCATCAGTTTAAATCTGGACCGCATTCACAGACCCATGTTCGCCCATCTCCCAGTCCTCCCCAAGTGGGGCTGATACCTGGAAAGGCGTAAAGTAGTGAACGCTCGGAATACAGTAATCTGTCCTCTGGTAATTGCGGAAGTCTTGTTAAGATTCCAGAGCGACCAGCCGTAGATGTTTTCCACAGCCTTGTTTCTCTCATTCTGAGAGCGGAAAAAGTTGTGAAGAGGCATACCCCTTCACAACAAGCTGTAGAGCCAGCACCGTTCGCCCTGGAGGCGAAGTCACACCCACGTCTGACCCGCAGCCATGAAGGCAGGCCACAGACCCTAATTTTGAGAACATTTCTTATTATTATTATTTCTCCTAGTATATGCCTAGCTTCGTAAGTTTCTATCATTCTTAGCCGTAAGCCATACATAATCACAAATATAGGGTAAGAGGAAAACCAGCGGAAGAAGTGTATGATTAGGGGGCTCGCAATCGCAGGGGGAAGAGCGGTCAGCAAAAACGCAGCAGAGACCCAGAAGCAGACCCAGCAGCAGAGACTCAGCAGCAGACGCAGCAGCATAGACACAGCAGCAGACCCAGAAGCAGACCCAGCAGCAGAGGCCGGAGCAGAGACCCAGCAGCAGAGACACAGCAGCAGACGCAGCAGCAGAGACACAGCAGCAGACCCAGCAGCAGAGGCCCAGCAGCAGACGCAGCAGCAGAGGCCGGCGCAGAGATCGGCGGAGATCGGCCACAGCCACAAGAGCAAAGGCCAGCGCTAACTCACACTGACACGCCAAAGAAAGCAACGCAGACGAAAAGGAGAGCGAAATGGCACGCGACAGAGAGAGCGGAAGCTGCGCCAAGTACCCACACACGACCCAGGGAAAGCGAGAACAAAAGGGAGAGCGAAATGGCACGCGACAGAGAGAGCGAAAGCTGCACCAGAGCGCCCACGCACGATCGCGAAAGAGCGATAGGGAAGCCGAAATGGCACGCGAAAAAAGCGCCGGGTCGCGGCAGAAGCTGCGGGCAGAGGCTCGAACGGCCGGCAGAGGCTCGAACGGCCGGCAGAGCCGGCGCCCGAAATTATGGAGATCGGGAGTCTGGATCGAGCCTCCAAGTAACCAAGTCGCGAGTGCTGAAAAATACAGAAGTGAAATGAAAAAGTGATCGCCCCTAACTTACGACACCAACACGCGGACAGAGCCGGCGTCGATTATTCGCCCCCGCCCCCGTCATCGATTTCTGGACCAGCGAGGAGCAGCAGCCGCAGGACCAATGGAGAGACTGGGGTAAGCTGGTCTCGCGTAAGCGAGTTAGAGTAGGATAGGTGCGGCGTAGGGCATTAGTTTTCACGAATACATACGTAGGAATAGAAGCAGGAAGAAAAATAAAGAATTTAAAGCAGAAAACCACCGCGACTTTCATTTCATCTTCACAGTACATATACTTAGTGCCCATGAACCACCGCCAACACCCACCGCCCGATTGCTTCCCCCCCCCCCTCTTTCCCATCTGTCGTTGTACCACATTCCTTCTGCATGCCCGGGACCTTAGCCAGTGCGGTTGTACGCGGATGCCACGGCTTCCACGAACTGAGCTCTCCCTCTCCCAGTAGAAACGGCAAGATTTATCAAGCGCCTCACGACAGGTAAATGTTTTAACAAGTAGGTTCGTGGCCTCCTATACTGGCTGGACTCGGTCATGAGAGAGAATGTACAGTTTCTACGTACCTGTGCTCAGAGAAGTAGTTTTCTTCTAGGACCCACCAGGATATTATTTTCCGCTGTAGCCCATGAGAGACAGGAGAGAGGTCCAAAACCTCCTTGCGGTTCTTAATTATAAAGGTGGGATCATTTCCCCGATTAAGTATAATCATCTGAGTGGTAATTAAGTAGCTAAAGAGGTACTCACCCTGTTGGTACAAGAATGCCGATGTCTTTGGCCTCGCAGTTGGCAATGAACATACGGAGGGGCGCTGGGGGTGGGCTGGATTGGTCAGGACCTATGAAGGCGGAACAAAACCTTTTTGAGGCCTCCTGGCCTTCGAAGCTCACTACTGTGTGGTCTTCGTTGCTTCGTTGCGTCTACGGCCGCGGCTCTAATTTAAACCCGGTATTCTGTCAGTTTATATGTATGTGAGCTTGTTGTAATTTATTACATGTTCGCAAAAGGGACAAATCTAATTTTAGCCAAAAAAGAAAAAAAAAATTAGATCGAACCTTTTCGGAGATTTTTATCTATCACATGTTTCCATTTTTCCATTACATACGTTTTTTACATCAGTCTTTTCTACGTGTCGAAATCTACTTCCTGCATATACATACACGGCTGTGTGCGAGAGAGAGAGGGAATGAGTCTGCGCTTGGAAGGCCACTGAAATTTCATTTGTTCCTTCTGGCTATTCTAATGATCCGATCTGATCTAGATTCAATATTCTGATAGATATGGTCATTTTCTATGATTCTGCGTTTTTGGTTTTCCTTTGTGGTGGCGTGGCCAAATTTTGATACAAGCTCGTCTTGGTTTGATATCACAGGAGCTTGGATAGAAGGTTTGGTTGATTTTGCTCTTATAGTCTCTGAGATCTAGGTGTAAAAAAATTCGATCAGGCAAAGCACCCACCCCGGTGTGTGAGGGAGCGAGAGGGAACGATGCATTTCGAAATGGTTTTGCACTTGAAATGCACTTGTAACAGTGTGATAGGACAGGAGTCTGGATACAAAATTAAGTTGCTCAAGCTTTTACAGTCTCTGAGCTATAGTCGCTAATGAAGACGGACGGACGGACGCACAGACGGACGGACAGACAGACATAGCTATTGCGACTGGGCTATTGAGGCCGAAAACACTTTTTTTTGGAATGGACCAAATCAAAATAACCCGACTTCGACTTGGACACACAAAAATCATACACTTACACTACATCTTGCAACAACCAAATATCAATACAACATAAACTTAACTCCTGCACCTCCCACAATACACACAGACAAAGAATTTTCGGCAACAGCAACTCACTACAGCTCTTTTCAACCCCACACCTTCCAACATTTTCACTATCCTAAATGATTTACAAACTAAAAATATAAACATACGTACATATATACCAACCACAATACAATAATAACCTATAAATTAAGCACAATCACACCCCTTGTACATATACACATAAAGACTTAATCATTAAGCCCCAGAGTTGAAGGCCTTAGGTGCCATTGCTCCATATTTCTAAGCTTGATCGTATTTTAATACTAACTGTTAGCTATACATAAAAAAAAAAAAATTTTATTTTTATCATATACAATAATTAAAAAATAATTTTAAAAAAATTGTAAATAAAAGTTTATTCTGTTTTTGAATTTGCCATACAAAAATAACATATGTCTATTTTCCCCTTTTTTCTTGGATGCTTTTTGTGCCTCATTTTTTTTGAGCTCATAACTATTATTTGCGGTCCCTGGTTTTAAGCATAATTTGTCTAAAAAATTTCAAAATTTTAAATGAATGTAGCGATACTGACCTAGTCATGCTTAATATATCCAGCGCTACCGACTTAAAAGTCAGCCCTGGTACTTCAATTTTGACACTGATGTTTCATTTCAATAATATTCGATCACTCAAGGCTTGCTGTCTTGTTTGTGAATGAGAACTGCACCATAGCCAACCACAATTGCATCCGTATGAATTTTGATGATATATTGTGGATCAGAAATAACACAGCTCTGCCAAAAAAGGGTCGTGCGCGGCTGACTAGATAACCATACTCCCATGTGTTTTTTTGCGCTGAACACGAACCCAAGGTCAGATTTGCTCCATCATATGAGGTTTTTTCCAAATCTCAAAAAACCAATATAGCCAAAAAATGAATTTGAAAAATTCATCCGATCGCTTGAAACTATTTACTTAGTGGTTTTTAGAGTCGATAATAAAAAGTTTGAAGTCAGTTTTCAAATATTTAAAAATTGTGGATCCAATATATAAGTAATTTACTTAATAGCCATTACCGTCTCTTCTACAGGGAACGTTGAAATTGGAAATCGACAGATGTGAAACACCATCCACCATCGATCAAAATGCAGCTGATGAGCGTTAAATAACAAACTTTGCATCTAAATTGAGAAATTTCAACAGTTTTATATTAATGAACTGGATATTTGGTCCCTATATGTACAGTAAACGTTCCTCTTTGGACTACTTTAGAAGCTCTATTTGGAAGTTGGTTTGGCTTCGTCTTTTACTGATTACTGATTTACTGATGCTTGGTGCCCCCTGTAATTTCTGCTGTTCCTTCTGTACTTCAAGAAATTCCCGGGAAATCCACAAAATATTCTACAGTTTAATCCGCTTCTGTGCGGCGCCTTGGTTGCGGAAAGAATAATACAGCAGCAGCTATATCTTCCATGGTTTTGTTTTTTTTTTAATAGTTGACGTTCTTTTTTGAATAGAATTAGGGCCGATATCTCGACTTCGGGACACGAATCGAAACGTTAAAGTGTCCGATAACAAAAATTTGTTCTCTCAAGGGGTCATTTCAGGGCTAACTTTCAACCGGCAGCTGAAATCCGGTTAACTTCCAACCGGCGGTCGCCTGACCGATGGAAAATTTGACAGCTGAAAATAATGACAGCTGATTCCTTAAGTGCTTTTCAGGGGCGAATTGTTACACTTTATGCAGCAAGATTTTCGGCATACCGATTCCACGCTTCCGTTTTCTCTTTCCATGTTATGGCATCACTCTTCTTATTTTCTAATATGTCTTTGAAGCTCTCAACGAGATCAACGAGGATATTCTCCTCCAGCTGGAAAAAGTTTTTCCCTTGAACTTTATCTTTAGAAATTTGCAAATCACGAACGAAAGTAAACAAAGGATAAAAAGCTAATGCAATAATCAAAGCATTCCTGTGTTTTGCGCTGTGCAGCACTTTAACATTCCGAATCGTGTTAACCTGAAGTTGAGATCTCGGCCATTAATTTGGAATTCATTCGAAATCCAGCAACAATTGTGTACTCTTATCTCGACATCTAAATAAGCTCTTGCAGCTAGTGCTCGCCAAACTATCATTAAGTGGTGATGCTCCACAACAAAACACGGGGTGAGTCTGTTAAAGTGTCTTCTCTATTTCTTGTCTCTTCGCTTCTTTTCTTTCACTTTTGTTCCCGTCTTTTTTTTTACGTGCACGTCTGCTCTATATCGCTACATCAACTCTCCCTCTCTTCTTACCAACTCGCTTTTGTGCCTTAGCCTTCGGGCAGCGACCGGTCATGGCGCCAGCTCTCACATAAATCTGCTCCTCTTCTAAGGCCTTTCTCGGCAACTCTCGGCACTCAAAAAATCCATGCCGATTATCAACGGCTCGACCATCGACGGCATCACCAACACCGACAAGCTCACCACCTGACCACAAACCTCGTGCCCTGAGCGATCGGTTGGTGTCCAGGTAAGAGCTGTCTGCCAGCCGTATGCGCATCCTTGAGGTCCATTTATCCATTGATTCTTACAGACGATACGTTAAACGATGCCTGTTTTATGTCCAGAAACAAAAAGAGAACAAATTGATTTAATAATGTGTGAAGAAGCATACCCCTTCACAACGACGTAGGCCAGCGAGAAGCAACATTCGTCCTGGAGGCGAAGGGATACAGACCAGGCTGGAGCCTGATAAGATTATTTTTATTTAATTTCTTCCCCTTTTGTTTTCTAGTTAGTAAGTCTTAATCACATAATATAAATATAGGGTAAGAAAAGAAAAAAAGGAAGTATTATTAAGCGCAGCACTGGCAGAGACCAGCAGCAGAGGCCGGAGCAGAGACACGAAGCAGCAGACACCGGAGCAGAGATCAATGGCAGAGACCAGCAGCAGAGGCCGGAGCAGAGACACGAAGCAGCAGACACCGGAGCAGAGATCAACGGCAGAGACACGAAGCAGCAGAGACCGGAGCAGAGACACGAAGCAGTAGACACCGGAGCAGAGATCAGAGCAGAGATCAACGGCAGAGACCAGCAGCAGAGGCCGGAGCAGAGAAACGAAGCAGCAGACACCGAAGCAGAGAGCAGACACCGGAGCAGAGATCACGGCAGAGACCAGCAGCAGAGGCCGGAGCAGAGACACGGAGCAGCAGACACCAGAGCAGAGATCAACGGCAGAGACCAGCAGCAGAGACACGGAGCGAAGACAAACGAAAACCCACCCTCACACGCCGAAGCAAGCCACGCACGACCCAAAGAGAGCGATAGCAAAAGGAACGCGACAAAAGCGCCGGGTCGCGGCAGAAGCTGGGAGCAGAGGCTTGAACGGCCGGCTGAGCCGGCTGCCAAAAATGATGGAGATGGGGAGTCAAGATCGAGCCTCCACCAAGGACAGTCGTGAGTGCGGGAAAGTAAATCCGGATCGATCGCGCCTGGAAAGCCAAACGGACAGCGCCAGTTCTGCCATTTTTCTGGATCAGCGAGGAGCAGCAGCCGCAGGAAAGATGATGGGCCAGAGTTCTGCTGAGAAAGAGGGGTAAGCTGGCCTTGCGTAAGCGAGTTTGAGTGAGATAGGTGCGACAGTAGGGAACAGTAGTAGGTTTTACACACATACTTACATAGATAGCGAAGCAGGCAGACAATAAAGAAATGAAGTAAGACAACTACCGCGAATTTCATTTAACTTTTCACTATCAATATATTGATCGTTCATGGACCAACGCCTGATTGTTTCCTCCCTTCCCCTCCGTCATGGTACCAACTTCCTTTTGCATGCCCGGGACCTCAGCCAGTGGAGTTGTACGCGGATGCCACGGCTTCCACGGCTTCCACGAACTGAGCTCTCCCCCTCCCAGTAGAAAACTCCTCCTGTAGAACACCCCCTTCCCTATCCTTGGGGACGTCAGCTAACAAGTTTGTACGCGGACGCCACGAATTTGCGAACCTGACGCTCCCCCTTCCCCTTGGTTTTCCTCCTTAACCTAGTCTTCCCCGTTGATGGTACAGTCGACAACACGTGCTCCACTCCACGTACACCGAGCCCCCCGGGTCATACGCCCCGCCTCCGCACGCTCCACGAGATGCTGAGCACATCCTACCCCCCGGGGCCACGGCCCCGCAACACGTGTTTTCCCCGCAGGCGGCCACAGCCCGGCCGCCCGTGCTACGACCAGTCACCGTGGAGGGTACACCACTTCCGCGCCCCCTGCAAACCTAACCTAGGGTAATCTATACTAAGCGAGCCACGTGTGTCGCCGGGTTACCCTCACCCGCGCGATCCCTTCGCACTCGTTTTTCCCCCCCTCAGTCAGAGCGAACCCCGCACCTGACACGCGCCCCCCCCGATCCCTCTCTTTGGTCAGCAAATAAAAATTGGCTGTATGGAAGATCGGGCCCTGGACAGACTGAGAGGCTGTACCCCGGCCTGAGACAGGAACTTCCTTACAGATGGCGCCCGAGCAGGGACCTGAGAGTGGATCGAGAGGAAAGTAGTGCGGGAAAGGGAAAAAGTGGAAAAGCGGTCATAGAATGAGTGACAGGTGGTCGGTGGCCGCCGAGGCAAGATTTTTACCCCACCCCCCAACCAAAATTTCAAAGCCACGACCGAAATTGCCCCGCGTCTCGCGCGGCACTGGGCCTACCATACACCCCCGCCTGAGTACAGTCAGACAAACAGCATAGTAGTCACAGATCCACGTGGCCACGTAGCCCGGCCACGAAGCTGTGCCGCAAATTTAAGGGCGGACAGCCAGGAGAAGTATAGAGGAAAGGGAACGGCAGTGCACCAACCTAAACTCTGACTCAAATACAGCTGAGGCTGGTTTTTCCCCTCCCCTGGCAACAGTAACCGCAAGCTTTGAATCACGAGCCCAAACGGGGCACCAGCGGGACCACGCGGTCACAGCAGGCAGGCAACGACGGCAGACGCGCCATTAGCCACCGCGCCTTCGCTGCAGATCGTGCGAAAGGGACGGCAAGTGACGCCGCGGAAATTGACGAAATGGCGCCTCGCCGCGCGGCGAGAGAGGCCAAAGCGACAAGGCGACAGCGAGAACGAGCGACGATCAGGCGGCGAGACAGCACTGGAAAGCGACACGACGACAGAGAGAGGGCGCCCAACCTCCCCGACAGAGGCAGCGGCGACACGACGACAGGGACGACGGAATCGAGAGAGGGCTGCACTCGGGCGGCCGAGCCCTCCACTCCGAAAGCTGCCCAAAAGCTTGGCGGCGGAGGATTTAAGTGGGAGCCCAGGTCCAGGAAAAGGACTGAGGTTCGGACCTTCAACCGGGACACAACGGTCGACCAAAAAGACAACCAGCGAGAACCAAGCGATCAACCGTGACACAACCATATCCTTACTAAGGATCCCTGACTCCGCTACCGTCCCGAGAATCCTCGCGCTGTAAACCAAATCCTTTTCAAGGATCCCTGACCTACAGTGCCGGGCCGTGAATTCTCGCGCTGTAAACCAAATCCTTTGCAAGGATCCCTGACCTGCAGTACCGTGCCACGTATCCTCGCGCTGTAAACCAAATCCTTTTCAAGGATCCCTGACCTACAGTGCCGGGCCGTGAACCCTCGCGCTGTGAACCAAATCCTTTGCAAGGATCCCTGACCTTCAGTACCGCGCCACGCGTCCTCGCGCCGTAACCCAAATCCTCACCGAGGATGCCTGACCTACGGTGCCGCGCCGCGTATTCGTGCATTGTAAAGCATATCCTTTGCAAGGATCCCTGACCTACAGTGCAACGCCGCGTATCCTCGCACGGTAATCCAAATCCTGACCAAGGATCCCTGAGTCCGAGGGTCAAGCCGCGTACCGCGCCCTACCCAGTGTCCCGTGGCCTCGAGACCTTCACCAATCATCGCCGACCCGCCCGGGCAGTGCAGGCCCCGCGTCAAGAGACTCAACCCTGAGCTGGGAAATACCACACCAAAAGGAAGGATGAACACTCGGTGGTTAGATTCCCGCCGCAAGGAGGATCTCCTGACCCTAGCCCGGGAATTTGGCCTCGATGGGAGCGGAACCTTGGAAGAACTCCGCATCCGGGTTGCCGCGTTCATTACCCGTGATGGCCACCCTGAAGACATACAGGCAAGGATCGACGAACTGGACGCCCACTTCAGCAGTATTCCCAGCCCTAGGGAACCGCCCAGCCCCGCCGCTTCGCCAAAACCGGAAAGCCGAGCCAAGCAGGAGGACAGCAAGGAGGTGAAGCCGCAGCGACTCAGTCTACCAGACCAAGCAGGTACTTCTCGGACGACGGGAACCAGCCCCACCAGATCTGTGGAGAAGACGCTCGACCCAATCGGACATTCCAACGCCACAAGCCACCCTTCCGGAACCGGTGTTCGCTCTCGAGCCACGCCACCGGCCTGAAGGACCAGGACCTCAGGCAAACCGGCAACCGACCAGTGCAATTGAACCTGCGGCCCTCGAGGGGAACCATCCAACTCATGACCGACAACTGCATCGGCCAGGGGGAGGAGGAATTTCGTACTCCCTCCTTGCAGACAAGCTCCGGAAATGGGGACTCACCTTTGACGGACATGACGACCCACTGGCATTCATCGAAAGGCTAGAAGAACGAGTCGATTCCTACGGGGGAAGCCCAGAGCAGCTGCCGCGTGCCATCTCAGGACTCTTAACCGGAAAGGCGGAAGGATGGTTCCGTACTTTCCAGATGCAGGGACAGACTTGGACAGATTTCCGCAAAGAATTTCTGGACTTCTTCCTGCCCCCCAGATACTTCCAACGCTTGGAGGACACCATCCGGAGCCGGGAGCAGAAGCCCAGAGAATCTTTCCGCGAATACATGATCGCCCTTCGGTTGATGATGCAGCGCACCAAATACACCCGAGCGCAAGCAACTGGACCGGATATATGAGAATCTCCGACCGGAGTACCAAATGTACACACGCAGGCAGGACTTCCATACACTCACGGAGCTAATCCAGCTCATCTCAGCCTACGAAACCGCCTGGGAACACGATGCCCCTCACAGCGATGGGTCCGGGCAAACGAACCAACCCCGAGCATCAAACGAAGACAATGGACCAACAACTCCACGAGTTGAGACCCACGAGGCATAAAAGTCACCGATCACCCGCCACCTTCGTAGAGACCGTGCGGGGTATGCAACGGGAACACCATGGACTACGTCACCCATCCCCCGCCACCTTCGTAGAGACCGTGCGGGGTATGCAACGGGAACACCATGGACTACGTCACCCATCCCCCGCCACCTTCGTAGAGACCGTGCGGGGTATGTAACGGGAACACCATGGACTACGTCACCCATCCCCGCCACCTTCGTAGAGACCGTGCGGGGTATGCAACGGGAACACCATGGACTACGTCACCCATCCCCGCCACCTTCGTAGAGACTGTGCGGGCTGACGACAATCCAGGACACATCCATGTCTAGTTCCCCAGATCAAAACCAATCAACAAGCAACAAACCTACTAAGGAACCTTGGCCGAGACGAGCGAACGCGCCTCGTCAACCCAAGCGCTTCCGACAACGCAACGACACCAGGCAGGGACTTTGGCCGTGACGAGCACACACGTCTCGTCGACCAAAGCGTCCTCCGCAGCACCACCGAGCAGGACTGGAACCTTGGCCGAGACGAGCGAACGCGCCTAGTCGACCCAAGCTCTTCCGACAACGCAACGACACCAGGCAGGGACTTTGGCCGTGACGCGCACACACGTCTCGTCGACCAGAGCGTCCTCCGCAGCACCACCGAGCAGGACTGGAACCTTGGCCGAGACGAGCGAACGCGCCTCGTCGACCCAAGCTCTTCCGACAACGCAACGACACCAGGCAGGGACTTTGGCCGTGAAGAGCACACCCGTCTCGTCGACCAAAGCGTCCTCCGCAGCACCACCGAGCAGGACTGGAACCTTGGCCGAGACGAGCGAACACGCCTAGTCGACCCAAGCTCTTCCGACAACGCAACGACACCAGGCAGGGACTTTGGCCGTGACGCGCACACACGTCTCGTCGACCAGAGCGTCCTCCGCAGCACCACCGAGCAGGACTGGAACCTTGGCCGAGACGAGCGAACGCGCCTCGTCGACCCAAGCTCTTCCGACTACGCAACGACACCAGGCAGGGACTTTGGCCGTGACGAGCACACCCGTCTCGTCGACCAAAGCGTCCTCCGCAGCACCACCGAGCAGGACTGGAACCTTGGCCGAGACGAGCGAACGCGCCTCGTCGACCCAAGCTCTTCCGACAACGCAACGACACCAGGCAGGGACTTTGGCCGTGACGAGCACACCCGTCTCGTCGACCAAAGCGTCCTCCGCAGCACCACCGAGCAGGACTGGAACCTTGGCCGAGACGAGCGAACGCGCCTCGTCGACCCAAGCTCTTCCGACCACGCAACGACACCAGGCAGGGACTTTGACCGTGACGAGCACATACGTCTCGCCGACCAAAGAATTTCCCATAGATCAGCAACCCCGGGCAGAAACCTTGACATAAATGCCCTCGCATGGGCCATCGAGTCAAGAACTCACCCGAGGAAAACTCAACGAGACAATACCCATCACCGGCAATAAACAGAAAACCCCGACGCTATGTCCCAACGGAGCGGGGACTACAACCGCAGAGACCCAACAAGACAGGTCACCACGTAAGCGCAGGACTTCAGACGGACAAAGCTATGATTTGGAGCCGACAGTTTTGGGTCTCCACAAATCGGGGAGGACAGGTTTTCATTTCAATCCGGCCCCCGAAGTAGGAAGGGAGTGTGAAGGAGCATACCCCTTCACAACGACGTAGGCCAGCGAGAAGCAACATTCGTCCTGGAGGCGAAGGGATACAGACCAGGCTGGAGCCTGATAAGATTATTTTTATTTAATTTCTTCCCCTTTCGTTTTCTAGTTAGTAAGTCTTAATCACATAATATAAATATAGGGTAAGAAAAGAAAAAAAGGAAGTATTATTAAGCGCAGCACTGGCAGACACCAGCAGCAGAGGCCGGAGCAGAGACACGAAGCAGCAGACACCGGAGCAGAGATCAATGGCAGAGACCAGCAGCAGAGGCCGGAGCAGAGACACGAAGCAGCAGACACCGGAGCAGAGATCAACGGCAGAGACACGAAGCAGCAGAGACCGGAGCAGAGACACGAAGCAGTAGACACCGGAGCAGAGATCAGAGCAGAGATCAACGGCAGAGACCAGCAGCAGAGGCCGGAGCAGAGAAACGAAGCAGCAGACACCGAAGCAGAGAGCAGACACCGGAGCAGAGATCCGAGCAGAGATCACGGCAGAGACCAGCAGCAGAGGCCGGAGCAGAGATACGGAGCAGCAGACACCGGAGCAGAGATCAACGGCAGAGACACGAAGCAGCAGAGACCGGAGCAGAGACACGAAGCAGTAGACACCGGAGCAGAGATCAGAGCAGAGATCAACGGCAGAGACCAGCAGCAGAGGCCGGAGCAGAGAAACGAAGCAGCAGACACCGAAGCAGAGAGCAGACACCGGAGCAGAGATCCGAGCAGAGATCAACGGCAGAGACCAGCAGCAGAGACACGGAGCGAAGACAAACGCAAACCCACCCTCACACGCCGAAGCAAGCCGCGCACGACCCAAAGAGAGCGAGAGCAAAAGGAACGCGACAAAAGCACCGGGTCGCGGCAGAAGCTGGGAGCAGAGGCTCGAACGGCCAGCTGAGCCAGCTGCCAAAATTATGGAGAGCAAAAGCTGCGCCAATAACGCCCACGCACGACCCCGAGGAGAGCGAAAGCTGCGCCGAAAGCACCCACGCACGACCCAAAGAGAGCGAGAGCAAAAGGAACGCGACAAAAGCGCCGGGTCGCGGCAGAAGCTGGGAGCAGAGGCTTGAAAGGCCGGCTGAGCCGGCTGCCAAAAATGATGGAGATGGGGAGTCAAAATCGAGCCTCCACCAAGGACAGTCGTGAGTGCGGGAAAGTAAATCCGGATCGATCGCGCCTGGAAAGCCAAACGGACAGCGCCAGTTCTGCCATTTTTCTGGATCAGCGAGGAGCAGCAGCCGCAGGAAAGATGATGGGCCAGAGTTCTGCTGAGAAAGAGGGATAAGCTGGCCTTGCGTAAGCGAGTTTGAGTGAGATAGGTGCGACAGTAGGGAACAGTAGTAGGTTTTACACACATACTTACATAGATAGCGAAGCAGGCAGACAATAAAGAAATGAAGTAAGACAACTACCGCGAATTTCATTTAACTTTTCACTATCAATATATTGATCGTTCATGGACCAACGCCTGATTGTTTCCTCCCTTCCCCTCCGTCATGGTACCAACTTCCTTTTGCATGCCCGGGACCTCAGCCAGTGGAGTTGTACGCGGATGCCACGGCTTCCACGGCTTCCACGAACTGAGCTCTCCCCCTCCCAGTAGAAAACTCCTCCTGTAGAACACCCCCTTCCCTATCCTTGGGGACGTCAGCTAGCAAGTTTGTACGCGGACGCCACGAATTTGCGAACCTGACGCTCCCCCTTCCCCTTGGTTTTCCTCCTTAACCTAGTCTTCCCCGTTGATGGTACAGTCGACAACACGTGCTCCACTCCACGTACACCGAGCCCCCCGGGTCATACGCCCCGCCTCCGCACGCTCCACGAGGTGCTGAGCACATCCTACCCCCCGGGGCCACGGCCCCGCAACACGTGTTTTCCCCGCAGGCGGCCATAGCCCGGCCGCCCGTGCTACGACCAGTCACCGTGGAGGGTACACCCCTTCCGCGCCCCCTGCAAACCTAACCTAGGGTAATCTGTACTAAGCGAGCCACGTGTGTCGCCGGGTGACCCTCAGCCTCAGTCAGAGCGAACCCCGCACCCGACACGCGCCCCCCCGATCCCTCTCTTTGGTCAGAAAATACAAATTGGCTGTATGGAAGATCGGGCCCTGGACAGACTGAGAGGCTGTACCCCGGCCTGAGACAGGAACTTCCTTACAAATGTTTATTTATACCGGCGGCTAGCAGAAGCCGATTGCTTGCTCTTTGCCCAGCCAGATAAATGTTCATGAGATCGAATATGCAACCAATGCGCAGAGAGATTAGCACAGCACTAAATTTCGCAACGTCGGCCGATCAATGCTAGATCCGAAACGGCGGCTGCGGAGAGCCTTTAGCAGAGAGAGCGCAGCAGCGCTTCCGAACTTTAGCGTTTACATACGTTGTTAATTTGAATTTTAAGTACATGTATTCTAATAGGCGATGGAAATATATTACATTGTATTGTTAGGATGAATTGGCTGCTGGCCCGAACATACTCCCCCGTTTGAAGCTGGTCTTCCAACAGACTCCCTAAGGGGCAGTAGACATAGCCGAGTAACGGCCCTCCTGATGGTTCCTGATGCAGTCTTCAAGTCGGCTACGCGGCACACGCCCTGGCCCTGGACGACATCGATCGCTCTAGCCAGTGGCCAACGCATAGGAGGAAGATTTTCGTCCTTCACTAGAACAACTTCGTTCATGAAGAGATTTAGCATGGGAGTCCGCCACTTCGACCGCTTTTGCAAAAGAGTTAGGTACTCTTCGCGACGACGGCTCCAGAAGATTTGCTGCAGTTGAGTGAGCTTAGTTAGGTCAGGCCCGAGAATTGTCTCATGTGGGCCACCTAGAAGCAGATGAGCAGGGGTCAAAACATCTAGATCATCAGGATTTTCTGAAAGCGAGAGCAAAGGGTTATTAACAATTGCCGTGATCTGGCATATCAGAGTATGCAGCTCGTTGAAGCCAAGCACAGAGGGTCAAACTGAGCGGTACAAGTGATGCCTTGCAGTCTTCACGGCTGCTTCCCACAGTCTGCCACAGTGCGGAGAGCGTGGTGGGATGAGACGCCAGTCGATCGAGTCAGCCAAGCAGGATCAATGGACCTCTTTCATATGCGAGTCGCTCATGAAAAGCTTCTTTAGCTCCAAAAGCATTGTCAGACCCAATTTAAATTGGCCTTCCTCGAATGGCAGTAAAACGCTTTAAAGCGCATAGAAACGAAGCGGTGGTCAGGTCCTTTAAGAGCCCCATATGTATTGAATTGGAAGTGAAGCAAATGAAAACACTGAAGCAGCACTTGATCGGATGCCTCGTGCGGATTTCTGATCGGTAAAAGAAGGGCCCACAATAATCCATTCCAGTGACTTCAAAGGGTCGAGATCCTTCCAAACGCTCCTTAGGCAGGTCTCCCATGATGTGCTGAACCATGCGTGGCCTAGTCCTGAAACATCTCACACACTTGCTGACTTCCTGTGACACTGCATAGTTCCTCCAATTGACCAATATTCCAGCCGAATTTTGGCAAGCAGAGCGTGATAATATCTTATCAAAGCACAAGTTATGGGATGTCCCTTTGGCAATACAAGCGGGTGCTGCGCATCAAATCCTAGCGATGAGTTGCCAAGGCGACCGCCAACTCTAAGTAATACAGACTGATCGACGAATGGAGAGAGCAAACGGATGGAACTGGATTTCGTGACTAGACCATTGCGCTGAATCTCCTTTATGTCCATCCACAAGTTTTCCAGCTGAATGTGTCGAATAAGGAGGTGCGTTCTTTGCGGAATATCGGAAACTGTGAGTCCAGAGTGCCGAAGACGATGTGAAAATGTATGCATGTAGGCAAATGTCCGCTGCATTCAAAAAAATAAGTTTTCTAATTTGCATCCTGATGTGAGATCGGCAGGTGGAGATGCGAACAACAATGCTCTCTTGCGGAGCTCTATAGTCGGTGTTTCAGGAACAGGAAACACAGGCAAGTACTCCTTGGAGCCTATCAAAAACGATGGACCGTGAAACCACAGCTCTGACTAGATAAGGTAGTTGGGAAGTGATCCTCTAGAGAGGATGTCAGCAGGATTTAAAGCTGTGGGAACATAGCGCCATTCCATGGTTGCCGTCAACTCCTGAATTGATGCCATTCGATTTGCAACGAAAACTTGAAATTTGTCTGGCTTATCCAGTAAAACTGACCTGAAGGGATTCCTATTTCTTTCACATTATGCATTATTTTCGCAAGCAAATGGGCACCACTTAATTCCAGCTTGCCGATTGATAATGTTTTTAGCGGCGCCACTCGAGTCTTTGAGCACAAAACATTGCTTGACGACTGCCCTTCCCTGGACACGACATATATGCAAACGCCATATGCTTCTATGCTGGCATCACAAAATCCATGAACCTCTACAGCCATAGTGGAATGATGAACCACACGAGGAAATGAAATTCGAGTGATGTTTGCCAAACTGTTTCTCAAGTCCATCCAAGTTGAATGCAACGCTGGGGGTAGGCTTTCATCCTAATCCAAATGTTCTCTCCAAAGCTGTTGAAGGAAGATTTTACACCTGACAATGACAGGATTTATCAATCCAAGGGGGTCGTAGAAGCTAGCAATCGTGGACAAAACCGATCGCTTGGATGGCTTTATATTTGTGTCCAGTTCAGATAAGGCGAAAAGCAGCTGATCGGAAGCGAGGTCCCATGTTAAGCCAAGAGTTTTGGTTATGTCGCTTCCATCATGAAACCTTAGGAATTTCTCTATGTCATCTTTAGGGGTTCCCTTAAGTACTTCATGGTGACTAGAACATAATTTCCTAAGTTTAAAGTTTCCGCGAGACAATATAGCGGAAATTTGGTGCATCTTCTCCATGACCTCGGCAACTGAGTTATGGCCAGAAATGAGATCAACTACGTAGATCTCCTGTTACAGAGCAGCTGAGCCGAGAGGGTAGGACTCACCGTCGTCAATGGTCGTCGATGATGATTGTACTATGTCCAGAATGGCCTGGCAGGGTGGTTGAATTAGCAGCGGCATGTGAGTGGCCTATTTCGAGGGCAGCCAGCAACTCAGCTTTTAACGAAATGAAGAGAGTATCCAAATTGTTGCGCATATCACTCCCAATCTCATTTTGAGCGCCTCCAGCTCTTTATGGGCCTTATTGAACTCCTCCCGCATTTCTGCCAACATGACTATGCGAGCGACGATTTCCGTGGCAGTGAATTTGTCGATTTTATTGCCGGCGAATGATTCGCCAAGCCCGTGCACTCGATCATATACGGCTTGAACTGTACGCTTGTAAAGATTCAGCCTGGTGTCAACCGTCAGAATATTTCCGCTCGCGCCTGTATTGGGATCGCTGTACATGGTAAACGGTTTGCAATGCGAAAAAAAAACGGAGAATAGAAAACCGCTTAAGCGACGGTGTACAGAGCAAGAATGAGAAAAACAAAAAGCCAAGAACCGTAGCTGCGGTCGAGCATAGAATGAGAAATTCGGCGGAATCTCAGACGACCTGCACTCTCACTTACTTGCATATAAAACTGTTCTTTATTATGCACCAAATGTATTTGCTGGTAGGGAAACTGCACAGCAACGAAAGTTTTTGATAATTTTATGTTTTAAATGAAACGCGATTAACAAATGGATTTAATCACGTCGGGGTCACCAATGTTTTAGATGCCAAGCTTTTTTTGCACCTGTTTTATGTCCAGAAACAAAATGAGAAAGAATTGATTTAATAATGTTTATTTATATCGTCGGCTAGCAGAAGCCGATTGCTTGCTCTTTGTCCAGCCAGATAAATGTTCACGAGATCGAATATGTAACCAATGCGCAGAGAGATTAGCATAGCACTACATTTCGCAAAATCGCACACTGAGCCAAACAGCCAATCTAGCGGAATTAAAGTCAAATTTTGAAATGTAAAAAGCTTCATTTCATTGATTAGCAATACTTTAATTAGGATATCGATATTTTTTAACGATTATTTTGTCGATATTGGGTCAGCTGTAAGCATTTAAAGGTTAAATATGTTTTCGTTAGTTCATCATTAAATTTTCCCGCTCTTTGAATCCCAAAAACGTATGAATCCTTATAGTTTGTTTTTGTTTTTATAAACTTAAAAGTATATACTAATAAAATAAGAAATAAATCGTGTTATAATCTTGCAATCGTAACAAACTCACCCAAGCAACTCCTGTTTGATTTTCGTGGAGTGAAACTTTTTATATTCGACTGTATTCGACTTCTTTTTTTTTTTTTTTTTGTTGTAATGTAATTAATTGCCTTTGTAAATTTTTAGTTTAAGCTGCAATAGACAGATAGTTTTTACAATAGAGCATTTTTAAGATATAGCTCAGACTCAGAATTATTAGGAATATTTATTTTCATTATTCATATTTTAGATTGAATTAACTTTTTTTATATTTTTACTAACATCAAAGGATAAAAACAACGTATAACCAAACTTTACGACTTGAAAAAAAAATCCCCCACAAATGCATTACATTATTATCGTTGAACAAATTTCATAAGTATATATCTATTATTTTAGAAGTTATGACTTTAATTCCGCTAGATTGGCTGTTTGGCCCATTGTGCGTCGGCCGATCAATGCTAGAGCCAAAGCGGCGGCTGCGGAGAGCCCTTAGCAGAGAGAACGCAGCAGCGCTTCCGATCGTTAGCGTTTACACATGTTGTTTATTTAAATGTTAAGTACATGTATTCTTATAGGCGATGGAAATATATTACATTGTATTGTTAGGATGAATTTGCTGCTGGCCCCAACAATGCCTTATTAATGCTTCTATCTAAACCAATTATTCAGCACAAAAAAAATTTTTTTTTTCGACTTTTCCTGAGTTTTCAAATTCTAAATTTCGGAAAAATTTACCGCAAAAATTTTTCAAATTTGAATTTGAAAGCCTGACATCTTCAAGACGATAAGCCGCACTGTTAAGTTTTTTGGCTTGATTTTTAGCTGCATGTATCGGCTTTACAGAATTGCAAAATTCAATACAACCAGATGTACTTAAATATCGTAATGTGAAAAATAAAGCACTAACTCTGAAAAAAAAAACATAACAGATATAAAAAAAACGAGGGGGAACGTTGTGACTTACCCGGTACTACTTTATACCCGGTACTCAATCAGTATATATGTGTGTGAGCTTGTTGTAATTTATTACATGTTCGCAAATAGAAAAATTCAATTTTAGCCAAAAAAGAAAACAGAAATTCAGTCGAACCTTTTCGGAGATTTTTATCTATTAGATGTTTCCATATTTGTTTACATACATTTTTTACATCTGCCATTTCTACATGTTTTTATCTACTTCCTTATATACATACACGGCTGTGTGCAAGAGAGAGAGGGAATCAGTCTGCGCTTGGAAGGCCACTGAAATTTCATTTGTTCCTTCTGACTATATTTATGATCCGATCTGATCCAAATTCAATACTCTGATAGATATAGTCATTTTCTATAATTCTGCGTTTTTGGTTTTCCCATATCTTCAAAATTGTAGATTTTCATCTCTTGTGGGGGCGGAAGGGGGCGTGGCCAAATTTTAAAACAAACTCGTCCCGGTTTGATATCACAGGAGCTTGGATAGAAAGTTTGGTGGTTCTAGCTCTTATAGTCTCTGAGAACTAGGCGTCAAAAAATTCGATCAGGCATAGCGCCTACCCCAGTGTGTGAGAGAGAGCGAGAGGGAACGATGCATTTCGAAATGGTTTTCTTCATTGTGGCTATATTTATAGTTCGATCTGATCCAGACCTAACACTCTGATAGATATAGTCATTCTCTACGATTCTGCGTTTTTAGTTTTCTTATATCTTAAAAATTGTGCATGCCACAGATTTTCGTTCTTTGAGTGGGCGGAAGGGGGCGGGGCAAAATTTTGAAATACACTTGTAACAGTGCGATAGGACAGGAGTCTGGATACAAAATAGTGTTCCTCTAGCTTTTATGGTCTTTGAGCTATAGGCGCTAATGAAGACGGACAGACGGACGGACGGACAGACCGACGGACAGACAGACATAGCTATATCGACTCGGCTATTAATGCTGATCAAGAATATTTTTACTTTATGGGGTCGCAAACGCTTCCTTCTGGGTGTTACACACATCAATTTTTTGCACAAATCTAATATACCCCTTTACTCTTCGAGTACCGGGTATAAAAACAAAAAGCTACGCCTACGAAGAAAAAACTATAATTGCTTTAAGCTTTGTAAATCCTCTAATCGCTATCCTATCCACGATTAGCTTTGTGACCTTCCTCATTGGCCACTTGAGGGGAGGCAAGTTCTCGTTCTTCACGAGGACCAAATCGCCGACGCTGAGACCAGGCTGCTCAGTTCTCCACTTAGCCCTCTCCTGAAGAAAGGTTAGGTACTCCTCTCGCCAGCGGGACCAGAACGTCTGCTGCAGAAAGTTGACTGGTTGCCAGCGATCGAGACGAAGCAATCATCGAAGCAAATCACGGAGCTGGAAGTGGAACGGTAGAAGTGATGTTTGGCTGTAGCATTTAATGGGTGATCTGGTCCGCACCTCACTCTTGTAAAAGAACGAACCACAAAAATCCACGCCTGTAACAGCAGGTAAGCCATGATATGCTGAGTAGGCTTGGCTCAAAAACATCTGGTGCAGCGATTTACGACATTTGCCACATTCTTGCGCCCTCAAAATAGCCAATACCCAGTGTCGGCAGGGCTGTAGATGAATGTAGTCACATTGGTTTTTCATCTCAAAGTTAGAGTGGCCGTGGGACCAAAGATGCGATTCCAAAAGTTCTGATGGCAGAGCTTCTCTGGACAAGATAAGCGGTTAGAACGTAGCGCCACTCCATCTGAGCAGTCCGCTCCTGAATGGCTGAGACCCGATTTTCTCCTTCCACACCAGCTGAAAGAAAATCTTTGCCTTTGAAATGACCGGCCCAATCAGTCCTAGAGGATCATATAAACGAGCGATAGCTGACAGCATCGAGCACTTTGTCGGCTTTGACGACAGCTGTTTGGGTACTACTGTAAAGAGAAATTCATCGGATGCAGGCTCCCAAACTAATCCAAGGGCCTTTGTAAAGTCGATGCCATCGTCGAACATCAGCAGTGTTTCATAATTCTTTTGAAAAACCTCTACAGATCCTCTTTCAGTCATCAAATCGTCGACATAAAATAAGAAGTCAACACTTCAGAGCCAACTGGGAATGACAATTTTTCTCTTTCGGCATTTCTCTTGAAGCATCGCACGAATTGCAAGATAGGATGCTGGCTTGGTTTCATATATTACCGTGTCGAGTTTGAATGTCTTTACATTTTCATGACGCAAATCTCTCCATAAGATGCACTGAAGGTAATCATCTGGATCAGTTACCCGGACACACTGTACAGGTGCAAATGTTACCAGTCAGAGCAAATGGGAACGAACGGAACCCAAGTAATGTATGCAGATTCATTGGTTGGATAGTAGGCCCAGCCATTAGATCCTCGTTTAAAGAAAACCCCGTTGATGTTGTGGCAGATCCATCACACACAACCCGCAGTTTGGTAGTTGTGCTGTCCCCCTTAAGCATGCAATGATATGGCAAAAAAAAGCGGCATCGACCGGACAGTTCAGATTTCACCAACGACATGTGATTAAGCTGTTGGTACTCCCTGATGAAAGAGGAGTACTGAGATTTTAGCTGCAAGCGAAGCTCAAGTTTCCACTTCAAGTTGATGAACCTGCGATATGCTTGCGTGTATGAATCACCCAAGATATGCAAACTTCTCTTGATGGAAAGATTCACTGTGAACTCTCCACATGATCCTTCAACAGAACAACTACAGTGGCTAAAATTGCGACATCACTGCAGGAATTCTGAGCTATGAGAGCGGTGGCTAAAGCCTGCGAATGGGACTCAGGGTGTGGCAACGACTCCGATTGCGAGCGTCTGGCATTGAAATGTAATAGCGTGTGATGTTTGATACCTGCAAGTGCGAATTTGATTGCCAGTTTTCAGGCAATTCAGGCAAAGACCCAGGTTCTTCACCACTATTTGGCGCAGTTAACTCAAAAATTTGCTAACAGGCTGCAAGTATAAATACTATGCCCAGCATTTTTGCAAAATATACAGTCAAAAGGTAACGGTTCAGTTTCTACAAACGAACTTCTACTGTTTTTATGTGTTTTTTTAATATATCTCACCTGAACGTTAGACGCATACAGTACCCTCCTGATTCCCAACTTCTGACATCTTTTCTCCAGAATCTCTGTTAATTGCTCAGCTGTGGGTATACTAGACAACGCAGTCAGTAACTTGTTCCTCTGTCACCATACTCTTTAAGACTCGTAGATTGCCAATTGCGATATCTTTCAAAAACCGGAGCTGAGACCAGACGACGCCTCAACGCCCTGCACACCCAGAATCTAAATGACATGTGCCTGAAATATTAAACGCTTATTATTAAATCGTCTGCTCAGCAAATATAGAGCGATGGGATAGCTGTCGTGGGTAAACTCTAGGGACGAGATCATGTCTAGAGCTGGTCCTTTCAGGCAGAACCGTAGGTGTTGCAGTTTCTCCACATTCGTCAATTCCGGATCCTTGTTAATTATGGAGGAGTAGCGCCCACTGAACTCCGGAAGCTTTAAGTCCGGCAGGCGATTCCGATGTTGCATTAAAAACGTAGCTGGGGCTTCCGGTCCGTCCACATTGTTGGGCAAGGGAGCATTGTGGACTGCCGCTTGTTTAATTCACGCCTAATGCTAATCTCGAGCATGACCACGCACTCGTCAAACTCGTCTCTTAAGGGACTATAGATCTTATCAAGATCAATCCTTTCCAGGGCATTATGGTGATCATCGAACGAAGCAGCCAGATCCATTAGAGACTTTAAGCGCTCGTTCAACTCCTCCTCACTGAGCTCACCAATCTTCTCCTTGTCGGCGGCACTTCCAATCCTCTGTGCTGTCACAAGTATGGCTCTCACCTTCTTCTTTTAAAATGCAATGTCTGAATTGAGGGACAAGGGGTGATCGAGAGTGAGAGGGTAGGGGGTGTCATTGGAAGCCATTGCGTTTGTTCAATAAAGGAAAACGCAGAGTTTAATTGCCGGTGAATAACCTCAAACAGTTTGCGATGCGCTACACAATTGATCGCAGCGTTCGAACACACGGGCTTGCCGTTTTCCAGACCAGCAGCAAGAGTTTGTAATTTGCCGACAACAATAATAGCGTCAAAACTAAGAGCACTGAAACAAAAACGAAACAGCAAGTGAAAGGTAAAGTAGATGACGCGAGAACCGCCATTGTTGCTTGTGTTGTTGAGCTACTGAACTTTTTCAGCAGCGTAATTGCAGATGTGTTTATTTAATTAAAACACAATTGGTTGGAATTGACTATATATGTATGTGTGAAGTCTGATTTATTTGCCATGCAAGGCGAATTTGGCGATTTGAGGTGAGAGCTCTTAAAATAGTTATTGGCCCGTGTTTATAACGGCGAGACTGATTATGTAGGTATAAAATAGGTGGCAGCCAGGTGATTGTGTAAACCAACGAACAAAACAATTTATATACGACGAAGATCGATTTTACAGTGACTTCTGCTCTGGCGATGAGCCTCCCACACAGCTCTTGCGGGACGACGAACGAGACGGGAAAGGAATAGAGGGCCACTGTGGCTTTTTTTACCCTGTCCTCTTTGCTCAGTTTCCAATCGAGCTTTCCGACGAGGACCAGGCCAAGATACTTGGCATTGTTGCTGAAGACTAGCGATTCCCCACCAAGTTTGGGAGGTGTAAATGTCGGAATTTTGTACTTCCTGAAAAAACCAGTTCCGTTTTAGACGCTTAAGAACTAACCTGCATTTGCTAGCCCATTTTGACATATTCTTGAGAGTATTTTTTATACACTCACACAGCGTCTGCGGGAATCTCCCAGCCAGCCCTTCTTTCTCCCCCAGCATTTCGTTCACTGCTACATTCCATAGGAGGGCCGAGAGCCATTTGGCGGAAACCTTAAGTGGTTTAGTTTTTGTGCTAGAAGGGAGCAACTTACCGAATTGAATGCTTAACTGAAATCAGTATAATTAACACCCGTCAGTTCAGTCCCACTCTAAACTTCGAGGTGTAAAGACGTGCGATTAATACTTTAGCGATCAGCGCCGAGCTTATCAGCATTCCAGATCAAGCAAACCAACAAGTGCACAAAACATAAGCCAAAAAACAAACAATACTTTATACCCGGTACTCAGTCAGTATATATGTATGTGAGCTTGTTGTAAATTATTACATGTTCGCAAAAGGGACAAATTTAATTTTAGCCAAAAAACAAAAACAAAATTAAGTCGAACCTTTTCGGAGCTTTTTATCTATTAGATGTTTCCATTTTTTTTACATCTTTCTTTTCTACATGTCTTAATCTACTTCCTGCATATATATACACGGCTGTGTGCGAGAGAAATAGGGAATGAGTCTGCGCTTGGAAGGCCACTGATATTTCATTTGATCCTTCTGGCTATACTAATGATCCGATTTTAGATTTTCGTCCTGTGTGGGTGCGTGGCCAAATTTTGAAACAAACTCGTCTGGGTTTGATATCACAGGAGTTTGATTAGAAAGTTTGGTTGATCTAGCTTTTATAGTCTCTGAGATCTAAGCGTCAAAAAATTCGTTCAGGCAGAGCACCCATCCCGGTGTGTGAGAGAGAGCGAGAGGGAACGATGCATTTCGAAATGGTTTTCTTCATTGTGGCTATATTTATGATCCGATCTGATCCAGATTCAACACTCTGATAGATATGCTCATTTTCCATTATTCTCTGTTTTTAGTTTTCTCGTATCTTTAAAATTGTGCATGCCACTGATTTTCGTTCTTTGAGTGGGCGGAAGAGGGCGGACGAAATTTTGAAATGCAGTTGTAACAGTTGTGAAGGAGCATACCCCTTCACAACGACGTAGGCCAGCAAGGAGCAACATTCGTCCGGGAGGCGAAGGGATACAGACCAGGCTGGAGCCTGCTAAGGATATTTTTATTTAATTTCTTCCCCCTTTTGTTTTCTAGCTATTAAGCCTTAATCCAAATAATATAAATATAGAGTAAGAGAACGAAAATGGAAGTATTATTTAAGGGAGCGCAGCACTGGCAGAAACCAGCAGAGAGCATCACTGACAGCAAACGCAGCAGCAGAGGCCTGAGCAGAGACACGAAGCAGCAGACACCGGAGCAGAGAGCAGAGATCAGAGCAGAGATCACGGCAGAGACCAGCAGCAGAGGCCGGAGCAGAGACACGAAGCCGCAGACACCAGAGCAGAGACACGAAGCCGCAGACACCAGAGCAGAGACACGAAGCAGCAGACACCAGAGCAGAGACACGAAGCAGCAGACACCAGAGCAGAGATCACGGCAGAGACCAGCAGCAGAGGCCGGAGCAGAGACACGAAGCAGCAGACACCAGAGCAGAGATCAACGGCAGAGACCAGCAGCAGAGACACGGAGCAAAGACAAACGAAAACCCACCCTCACATGCCGAAGCAAGCCACGCACGACCCAAAGAGCGAGAGCAAAAGGCACGCGACAAAAGCGCCGGGTCGCGGCAGAAGCTGGGAGCAGAGGCTCGAACGGCCGGCTGAGCCGGCTGCCAAAATGATGGAGATCGGCAGTGAAATTCGAGCCTCCACCAAGGGCAGTCGTGAGTGCGGGAAAAATAAAAATCCGGATCGATCGCGCCGGGGAAGCCAAACGACCAGCACGAGGTCCGCCATTTTTCTGGATCAGCGAGGAGCAGCAGCCGCAGAAAAAAAATTATGGGCCAGAGTTCTACGGAGAAAGAGGGGTAAGCTGGCCTTGCGTAAGCGAGTGAGAGTGAGATAGGTGCGACGTAGGGAAATAGATTTTCACACATACATGTATAGATAGAGAAGCAGGCAGATAATAAATAAATGAAATAAAACAAACTTCAATTATTCACATACCTATGACCATTGCACATGAACCACCGCCAATATCCGCCGCTCGATTGTTTTCACCCCTTCCCCTCTGTCATTGTACCATTAAAAATATTCCATTTGCATGCCTGGGACCTCAGCCAGTGGAGTTGTACGCGGATGCCACGGCTTCCACGAACTGAGCTCTCCCCCTCCCAGTAGAAAACTCCTCCTGTAGAACACCCCCTTCCCTATCTTTGGGGACGCCAGCGAGCAAGTTTGTACGTGGACGCCACGTTTACACGCAACGTTCACACTGGTTCCCCCCCCCCCCTCAGTCAGAGTGAACCCCGCACCTGACACGCGCCCCCCCGATCCCTCTCTTTGGTCAGCAAATACAAATTGGCTGTATGGAAGATCGGGCCCTGGACAGACTGAGAGGCTGTACCCCGGCCTGAGACAGGAACTTCCTTACAGATGGCGCCCGAGCAGGGACCTGAGAGTGGATCGAGAGGAAAGTAGTGCGGGAAAGGGAAAAAGTGGAAAAGCGGTCATAGAATGAGTGACAGGTGGTCGGTGGCCGCCGAGGCAAGATTTTTACCCCCCCCCCCCAACCAAAATTTCAAAGCCACGACCGAAAACGCCCCGCGTCTCGCGCGGCACTGGTCCTACCATACACCCCCGCCTGAGTACAGTCAGACAAACAGCATAGTAGTCACAGATCCACGTGGCCACGTAGCCCGGCCACGAAGCTGTGCCGCAAATTTAAGGGCGGACAGCCAGGAGAAGTATAGAGGAAAGGGAACGGCAGTGCACCAACCTAAACTCTGACTCAAATACAGCTGAGGCTGGTTTTTCCCCTCCCCTAGCAACAGCAACCGCAAGCTTTGAATCACGAGCCCAAACGGGGCACCAGCGGGACCACGCGGTCACAGCAGGCAGGCAACGACGGCAGACGCGCCATTAGCCACCGCGCCATCGCTGCAGATCGTGCGAAAGGGACGGCAAGTGACGCCGCGGAAATTGGCGAAACTGTACCCACGTGCATCGGTGAGTATCAGCCAGACCGAAGCAGCGGCCGCCTAGAAGCAGAGCAGTAATGGCGCCTCGCCGCGCGGCGAGAGAGGCCAAAGCGACAAGGCGACAGCGAGAACGAGCGACGATCAGGCGGCGAGACAGCACTGGAAAGCGACACGACGACAGAGAGAGGGCGCCTAACCTCCCCGACAGAGGCAGCGGCGACACGACGACAGGGACGACGGAATCGAGAGAGGGCTGCACTCGGGCGGCCGAGCCCTCCACTCCGAAAGCTGCCCAAAAGCTTGGCGGCGGAGGATTTAAGTGGGAGCCCAGGTCCAGGAAAAGGACTGAGGTTCGGACCTTCAACCGGGACACAACGGTCGACCAAAAAGACAACCAGCGAGAACCAAGCGATCAACCGTGACACAACCATATCCTTACTAAGGATCCCTGACTCCGCTACCGTCCCGAGAATCCTCGCGCTGTAAACCAAATCCTTTTCAAGGATCCCTGACCTACAGTGCCGGGCCGTGAATTCTCGCGCTGTAAACCAAATCCTTTGCAAGGATCCCTGACCTGCAGTACCGTGCCACGTATCCTGGCGCTGTAAACCAAATCCTTTTCAAGGATCCCTGACCTACAGTGCCAGGCCGTGAACCCTCGCGCTGTGAACCAAATCCTTTGCAAGGATCCCTGACCTTCAGTACCGCGCCACGCGTCCTCGCGCCGTAACCCAAATCCTCACCGAGGATGCCTGACCTACGGTGCCGCGCCGCGTATTCGTGCATTGTAAAGCATATCCTTTGCAAGGATCCCTGACCTACAGTGCAACGCCGCGTATCCTCGCACGGTAATCCAAATCCTGACCAAGGATCCCTGAGTCCGAGTGTCAAGCCGCGTACCGCGCCCTACCCAGTGTCCCGTAGCCTCGAGACCTTCACCAATCATCGCCGACCCGCCCGGGCAGTGCAGGCCCCGCGTCAAGAGACTCAACCCTGAGCTGGGAAATACCACACCAAAAGGAAGATGAGAGCGGAACCTTGGAAGAACTCCGCATCCGGGTTGCCGCGTTCATTACCCGTGATGGCCACCCTGAAGACATACAGGCAAGGATCGACGAACTGGACGCCCACTTCAGCAGTATTCCCAGCCCTAGGGAACCGCCCAGCCCCGCCGCTTCGCCAAAACCGGAAAGCCGAGCCAAGCAGGAGGACAGCAAGGAGGTGAAGCCGCAGCGACTCAGTCTACCAGACCAAGCAGGTACTTCTCGGACGACGGGAACCAGCCCCACCAGATCTGTGGAGAAGACGCTCGACCCAATCGGACATTCCAACGCCACAAGCCTCCCTTCCGGAACCGGTGTTCGCTCTCGAGCCACGCCACCGGCCTGAAGGACCAGGACCTCAGGCAAACCGGCAACCGACCAGTGCAATTGAACCAGCGGCCCTCGAGGGGAACCATCCAACTCATGACCGACAACTGCATCGGCCAGGGGGAGGAGGAATTTCGTACTCCCTCCTTGCAGACAAGCTCCGGAAATGGGGACTCACCTTTGACGGACATGACGACCCACTGGCATTCATCGAAAGGCTAGAAGAACGAGTCGATTCCTACGGGGGAAGCCCAGAGCAGCTGCCGCGCGCCATCTCAGGACTCTTAACCGGAAAGGCAGAAGGATGGTTACGTACCTTCCAGATGCAGGGACAGGCTTGGACAGATTTCCGCAAAGAATTTCTGGACTTCTTCCTGCCCCCCAGATACTTCCAACGCTTGGAGGACACCATCCGGAGCCGGGAGTAGAAGCCCAGAGAATCCTTCCGCGACTACATGATCGCCCTTCGGTTGATGATGCAGCGTGCCAAATACACCCGGGAGCAGGAATTGGACCGGATATATGAAAACCTCCGACCAGAGTACCAAATCTACACACGCAGGCAGAACATTCACACGCTGTCTGAGCTAACGCAGCTCATCTCAGCCTACAAAACAGCACGGGACCGAGATTCCCCTCGAGGCAAGAAGGCCGGACGAGCCAACCGACCCCGAGCATTCCCCGGGAACGAAGCTACCTCACCACGGAACCCCACCAAAGAGACCAGCGAAGCATCCAACGGCATTAGTCGGGTAATCACTCAGGATGAGGAGTGGCCAATCGACGTGAGCCGAGCATGCCGGAACTGCGGAGAGGAAGGACATTTCAGGGATGGATGTACAAACCGACAGAAACTCTTCTGCTGGGAATGTGGACGCCGAAACATCAGGACAATCTACTGCTGCCGAAAGACCCAGTCGGGAAACGGGTCAGGTCTCCGTTCAACCGGGACACAGACGGAGGCACACACCCGCAACCCGGAGTCCCCCATCCATTAAGTATGATTGGGGGAAGGATCGCCGCTCTGGTCACCATCGACGGGAGAGCCTTCTCAGCCACCCTCGACACTGGAGCAACCCGATCTTTCGTTAGTCAGCGAGTGGCCGAAGAACTGGGAACGGCGGAGAATCGACAAGAGATGGGGACTCGGATCAGCCTAGCAGACGGAACACGGAAGGACATCACTCAAGCGATCACAGCGAGGGCGCGGCTCGACCAAAGGGAAACCCAGGTAAGCCTACTTATTTTGCAAACGGTATTAGACGACATCATCCTGGGCCTCGACTTCCTGTGTGGTATCCAGGCAAGGATCCACTGTGGCCGAGCGTACCTCCAGTTAAAATTGAGGCAAGACCCTTCCATCCACACAGCGGTACTGCCACCACGGCTCGTAACGTTCGCCGAGCCCCTCCACACGCAAAGTCAAGTCTCAACTGTCCCCCTATCCTCAACCACCACTTCCGAACATACGGCCAGCCCAATCCCGGAAGCCAAGCGCCGCAAACGGCACCAGACGACCTTAGCACTACACGGCGGGAACCCATACGCGACCACGACCCCGAGCCCTATAGGCCCGAAAGATCAAACCACGACTAGATCTACGGCCCATAGCTCAGACGCACAGCAACGACAACACCCTGGAACCTTGGCCGAGACGAGCGAACGCGCCTCGTCGACCCAAGCTCTTCCGACAACGCAACGACACCAGGCAGGGACTTTGGCCGTGACGAGCACACACGTCTCGTCGACCAAAGCGTCCTCTGCAGCACCACCAAGCAGGACTGGATCCTTGGCCGAGACGAGCGGACGCGCCTCGGTGACCCAAGCTCTTCCGACAACGCAACGACACCAGGCGGGGACTTTGGCCGTGACGAGCACACACGTCTCGTCGACCAAAGCGTCCTCTGCAGCACCACCGAGCAGGACTGGAACCTTGGCCGAGACGAGCGAACGCGCCTCGTCGACCCAAGCTCTTCCGACAACGCAACGACACCAGGCGGGGACTTTGGCCGCGACGAGCACACACGTCTCGTCGACCAAAGCTTCCTCTGCAGCACCACCGAGCAGGACTGGAACCTTGGCCGAGACGAGCGAACGCGCCTCGTCGACCCAAGCTCTTCCGACAACGCAACGACACCAGGCAGGGACTTTGGCCGTGACGAGCGCACGCGTCTCGTCGACCAAAGAATTCCCCATAGATCAGCAACCCCGGGCAGAAACCTTGACAGAAATACCCTCATATGGGGCATCGAATGAAGAACTCACCCGAGGGAAACTCAACGAGACAATACCCATCACCGGCAATAAACACAAAACCCCGACGCTACGTCCCAACGGAGCGGGGACTACAACCGCAGAGACCCAACAAGACAGGTCACCACGTAAGCGCAGGACTTCAGCCGTACAAAGCTATGATTTGGAACCACTAGCGGACGCAGCCACAGCAGGAGAGAAAAACCCATTCCGCGCACGTGACGTGGACATGGCACGAGAGAAGAACCCCTTCCGACGAATCGACGAGGAGGACTACGAATGTGAAATTCTGGCCGCCGTCGCAGCCATGGAGCTGGAAGAACTCTCACCCTGGCAGGCAGATTCGGACTCAGTGCCACCTCCCACACCCGAAGCAGCCAAGTTCTTGGAGGAGGAACTGGAGAAATTCGAAGGATTGAACGGGATATCGCAGATCGCCGAGCACACCATCACCATGCGGGACGACAAGCCCGTGAAGCAACGCTACTTCACAAAGAATACAGCCATGCAGAAGATCATCGATGCCCAAGTGACCGAACTACTCCAAGACGGTAGGATCGAGCCATCCAAGAGCCCCCACAGCGCACCCATCGTACTGGTAGGGAAGAAGTCGGGAGAGATGCGGATGTGCGTGGACTATCGGCAGTTAAATGCCCGATCGGTAGATGCCTACCCGCAGATGCCTACCCGCTGCCACGCATTAATCACATACTGGAAAGGCTCCGCAACGCATTCTACATTTCAACGCTTTACCTGAAGAACGGATACTGGCAGATCCCGGTAGCCGAGGGCAGCAGAGAAGCCACCGCCTTCACAGTCCCGGGCCGAGGAATCTTCCACTGGAAGGTCATGCCGTTTGGCCTCCACTCAGCGCCAGCGACCTTTCAACGGGCCCTGGACAGCGTCATTGGACCCGACATGGAGCCGTACGCCTTCGCGTACCTAGACGACATCATCGTGATCGGAGCAAGCCTGGAAGAACACATCAAGAACTTGCGAGAGGTCTTCCGTAGACTGCGGGAAGCCAACCTCAGGCTGAACCGGAACAAATGCAGCTTCTTCAGAAAGAGTCTGGTATATCTCGGGCACGTTATTAGCGAACAAGGCATTCACACCGACCCAGGAAAGGTCATCGCAGTCCAGAAGCTAACCCCACCCACCACGTTGAAGGAGCTACGACGTTGCATTGGAATGGCCTCATGGTATCGACGTTTTGTCCCTAACTTCGCCACCATAGTTCAGCCCATAACGATCCTTTTGAAGAAAGACCAGAAGTGGGTCTGGTCCGAGGAGCAACAGAAGGCATTCGAAACTCTCAAGGAAAAACTGACCCAAGCACCGGTACTGGCATGCCCAGATTTCAATGAGAGGTTCGTCTTGCAGACGGACGCCAGCGCATACGGCCTCGGAGCCGTGCTAACACAACAGATAGCAGGAGAGGAAAGCCAGCCTAAGCCAGCCGACGACTACTCAAGGCCGAAGAGAACTACTCCGCCACCGCGAAGGAGTGTCTGGCTATAGTTTGGGCCATTCAAAAACTTCGCTGCTTCCTGGAGGGATACCATTTTGATGTGATCACGGACCATCTCGCGTTAAAATGGCTTAACTCCATCGATAATCCCACAGGCCGCATCGCTCGATGGGCACTAGAACTGCACCAATACCAGTTCGACATCCATTACCGACGTGGAAGCCAGAATATCGTGGCCGACACCCTCTCACGACAGCCAGTGGAGGCGCTCCAGCGCACTGATGAAGAGGAGAACACCTGCTCATGGCTCAGACGGCTACACAAACGCATCCAGGACCAGCCAGAGAAACATCCAGAGTTCATCACGGAAAATGGGCAGATCTACAAACAGGCAAGCAACAGATCGATCGAAGAGGACCCCATTCAGTGGAAACTGTGCGTCGCCAAGGACCATCGGCAACGAGTGTTAGAAGAATGCCACGACCACCCAACAGCAGGACACCTAGGAATCCGAAAGATAGCCACACGAATCACCCAGCGGTACTACTGGCCTGGACTCTACAGAGATGTCGCGCGCTACGTCCAACGATGTGTTAGTTGCCAGCGATTCAAGGTGAGCCAAGTCAAACCAGCAGGACAAATGCACACACGACAGGCCCAAGGACCACTGGACACCATATGTGCAGACTTTGTGGGTCCTTTGCCTCGGTCCATGCACGGGAACACCATGCTCCTGGTATTTTTCGACGCTTTCAGCAAATGGGTAGAATTGATTCAACTCCGCAAGGCTACGACTGCACTCCTAGAAAAGTCATTCCGAGAACGAATTCTGGGTAGGTTCGGCATCCCCCGGAAACTCGTTTGCGACAATGGGACTCAGTTCACAAGTCGCTCGTTCCGAAATTTCTTTAAATTAGCCGGCATCGAATTGGAACACACAGCACAGTACACCCCACAACAAAACCCCACCGAGCGCGCCAACAGGACAATCAAGACAATGATTGCCCAGTACATCGATGGAGATCAACGAACCTGGGACGACCTGCTTCCCGAACTCAGCCTGGCCATCAACAGTAGCGCTTCCACCACCACAGGCTTCAGCCCAGCTTTCCTCGTACTGGGACGGGAGCCACGGTTACCAGGAGCCCTCTACGGAAGACCACCCCAGGATTGGGCGAAATTGCAGAAACGCCTCCCGACAAAGCTACGAGACTGCAGGAGATCTTCAAGGTGGTGCGCCAAAACACCCAACAGGCATCACAGAACCAGGGGAGGTTATACAACTTCAGACGACGTGAATGGAGGCCCACCATCGGGACACTGGTCATGCTACGAACACACAATCTCTCCAAGGCAGCGGACAATTTTGCTGCGAAGCTGGCACCGAAGTACGAGGGTCCATATCGGCTAATAAAGTTCCTCTCCCCGACCATAGTACGCTTGCAGCAACCCAACGGACGGCAACGACGAACCGCCGAGCTGGCTGATCTCAAGGTATACCACGAACGCCACGATGATGAAAAGCACGAAGACACCGCAGACGAAGACGACCCGGGCGGACGAGCCCTCCCACACGCGAGCTCATGAGGGCCACTTAGGGCAGTGCGCTGTCCTAACGTCCTCGCCCCGCAAGGGGGCAGCCGCGTATACACCTACAGTAAGACCAGAAGCACCTCTACGTAAATAGTCATAAGCCCAAAATTGTAATAACCACACAATACCTTAGCTTTAGCTCCAGCATGTAAGTCGCACCTATAGGTAGGGCATGGATAGGGCAATAGCGTAATTACCCAGGTTTTAACCCCGAGGGTTTCTCTCCTTAGGAACAAAGACCCGAACATCGGCCGGGCGGACGACGCACAGCCTCTAGGGGCAGAAGGTGGTCACCAAGGACACCCTAGAGGTGCGTCGCCGCCAGGGATAGCAGCCCACGACTACCCGTCGACACCTAACGAGTCCCCTTTGCCATCGCACACCCCATCAAAAGAATCAGACCACGAGGAAGGACCCGCAAGCGCCATCGGACAACCGCAGTCCAGCAACGCCACCAGGCAAGCAGAACCACCGCAAGCTTTCATCAAGGCAGGCAAAGCACTCGACGCCAAGACCAGGCCAACACGTCAGGAAAATCCAGCAACCCCCCGGGCACCAACCCCAACACTGCCTCCACTAAGCGGCCCCGCTAACATCGCGATCCTGAAGCATGCTGTTTAGCGCCTCCGAGCAGCCAATGCCACAACGACCAGGTCGCATCACGCGTCTGGGGAACCCCACGAGTCCGAGGGACCCTCCACGTCCCGCGAAGCCAGACAACGCCTCTACGCCGCCGGAGACCAGACGATAGCCATGGGCATCCCCCGACAGGTCCGGCGCCCGGAATCCCCAACCGAGGCCCAACTCCTACGCGTCGAGAACCAGTTGCTCCGCGGGGAGGTCAAACGGTTGCGGGACCTCTGCCATCAACTGGCCCAAGCCAAGCCCGACCAAAGCCGATCTCCAGGGCCAACAAGTCCGAATAGGAGGACGCGGAAACCACAGCTGGCACCACCCCGCGTAGCTTGGCGCCACACGTATGAGCGGCGACCAAAACGCAACTCAATGCGGCCGGGAGCAGCGACACCCTGGGCAAACACACCACCCCGAAACGGCCCCGGGCCCCAACCCCAGCGAGCAGCACGGATAGTGGATATCGGCCACGACGCACCCATAGACGCCGCACCGGGGTGGGGCTACGACTGGAGCGACAACGAAGGCGAGGCTGCAGAGCAACTCGACGACAACCATGAGAAGCAGAAGCAGGGACCATTAGGGGCAAAGCCTAACCCGCCTCACTACTCCGACATCAGTTCGGACGAGGGACCGCCATCACAGGCCTGCATCAACCCAGCCCCGTTGGAACCCATGCCAGAGGCAGGACCATGGGAAGACCTACAGGCCCTAGTGCTACCCGATCGGGAGCGGTTGGTCGGGGAGTGGTTGGCCGGACAGGAGCCAGATCCTCAAACATCCGTCGACAGGCCGAGGAAGACCTAGCCCGAGCACGAGCCGAGGCCAGGGAGCCGCCGGGGCAAAACAGACCCGTAGATACCTGCCACTGGGAGCATACGCTCGCCGACGATCGCCGGGGTCATCTTCCGGCAGAGGCAGCCTACCGCCTCGAGATGACGACGAACTTATGGGAGCAGACGACGGACGCCCACGAGGGGACGACGAAAGCACCCTCATACCGGACCGGATGTGGAACGGCAACCATCCCCGCTGCTGGTGCCCGTGGAGCCAATGGACCCACCTCACGTCCCGGCCCCAGAGCCCCTAGAGGTAGAGGCCGCGCCCAACGCGGAGATACCCGCACCGGAGCCTGAGGTAGAGCGGCCACAGTCACAAAGACCAGGTGTAGCAGACCCAAGAGACGCTGACGGTGTCCAAGCCTCCGCACCTATCGAGGAAGCCGCCTACGACGAGGAGGTTCCTCAGCTACCACCCGAGGGGGCCAGCGAGGAAGCGGACACCTCACTCGAGCTAAGCGAATCAGGGCTCGCGGATCTCCTGGTCCTGTTCGATGGAATGCCCGCGTTACACGAGCTCCAGGAGGAACAGGGGTGGCCAGTAGCACCCGCGGAATGGAGGGTGGAGACCCCGGAGAGGCGTATCCCAGCCACGCTACGGGACAACCTCCTGCAACGCGCACGGGTCAACGGACCTCGAACCCGGACCATCGAGGAGCACGAGGGTTTTCATTACAATCCGGCCCCGAAGTAGGAAGGGAGTATGAAGGAGCATACCCCCTCACAACGACGTAGGCCAGCAAGGAGCAACATTCGTCCGGGAGGCGAAGGGATACAGACCAGGCTGGAGCCTGCTAAGGATATTTTTATTTAATTTCTTCCCCCTTTTGTTTTCTAGTTAGTAAGTCTTAATCAAATAATATAAATATGGGGTAAGAGAAGGAAAAAAAGGAAGTATTATTTTAGGGCAACTAATCACAGGGACAAGCAGAGCGCAGCACTGGCAGAGACCAGCAGAGAGCATCACTGACAGCGAACGCGGCAGCAGAGGCCGGAGCAGAGACTCGAAGCAGCAGACACCGGAGCAGAGAGCAGAGATCAGAGCAGAGATCACGGAAGAGACCAGCAGCAGAGGCCGGAGCAGAGACACGAAGCCGCAGACACCAGAGCAGAGACACGAAGCCGCAGACACCAGAGCAGAGACACGAAGCAGCAGACACCAGAGCAGAGACACGAAGCAGCAGACACCAGAGCAGAGACACGAAGCAGCAGACACCAGAGCAGAGATCACGGCAGAGACCAGCAGCAGAGGCCGGAGCAGAGACACGAAGCAGCAGACACCAGAGCAGAGATCAACGACAGAGACCAGCAGCAGAGACACGGAGCAAAGACAAACGAAAACCCACCCTCACATGCCGAATCAAGCCACGCACGACCCAAAGAGCGAGAGCAAAAGGCACGCGACAAAAGCGCCGGGTCGCGGCAGAAGCTGGGAGCAGAGGCTCGCACGGCCGGCTGAGCCGGCTGCCAAAATGATGGAGATCGGCAGTGAAATTCGAGCCTCCACCAAGGGCAGTCGTGAGTGCGGGAAAAATAAAAATCCGGATCGATCGCGCCGGGGAAGCCAAACGACCAGCACGAGGTCCGCCATTTTTCTGGATCAGCGAGGAGCAGCAGCCGCAGAAAAAAAATGATGGGCCAGAGTTCTACGGAGAAAGAGGGGTAAGCTGGCCTTGCGTAAGCGAGTGAGAGTGAGATAGGTGCGACGTAGGGAAATAGATTTTCACACATACATGTATAGATAGATAAGCAGGCAGATAATAAATAAATGAAATAAAACAAACTTCAATTATTCACATACCTATGACCATTGCACATGAACCACCGCCAATATCCGCCGCCCGATTATTTTCACCCCTTCCCCTCTGTCATTGTACCATTAAAAATATTCCATTTGCATGCCTGGGACCTCAGCCAGTGGAGTTGTACGCGGATGTCACGGCTTCCACGAACTGAGCTCTCCCCCTCCCAGTAGAAAACTCCTCCTGTAGAACACTCCCTTCCCTATCCTTGGGGACGCCAGCGAGCAAGTTTGTACGCGGACGCCACGAATTTGCGAACCTGACGCTCCCCCTTCCCCCTTGGTTTTCCTCCTTAACCTAGTCTTCCCCGTTGATGGTACAGTCGACACCACGTGCTCCACTCCACGTACACCGAGCCCCCCCTTCCTTACATAGTGTGGTAGGACAGGAGTCTGGATACAAAATTAAGTTACTCTAGCTTTTACAGTCTCTGAGCTATAGTCGCTAATGAAGACGGACAGACGGACGGACAGACAGACAGACATAGCTTTATCGACTCGGCTATTGATGCTGATCAAGAATATATATACTTTATGGGATCGGAAACCCTTCCTTCTGGGTGTTACACACATCCATTTTTTCAACAAATCTAATATACCTCTTTACTCTTCGAGTACCGGGTACAAAAATAATATATGAAACCTTTTATTTATTTGAAAATGAACAATTGTTCTGCCAATAAAGTTAATAATTAAAAAGAATTTAATATAGAGAGGAATAAGAGGAAAAATAATAATTATACAATTAAAGATTAGCTGTATTCAGGTAGTGGTAAATATTGAGTACTATACTATTAAATGATAATTCAGGGGATAAAATATGGTAAAATACATTAAAGTTATGGCATAAAACCTTAAAAGGTTCATGCTGGCATAGTTTGACCTACATAAAGAAAGCCTGATAGGCCGAAAGGTACGGGTAGGTCGAGAGGCAACGGATTAGTCAATCTGACTCAGGAGTGTTTGGGAATCGACCATCCCAAGAAGAAGCTTGTGTATGAACATTACTCCATTGCATATTCAGCGACGATGCAATGAAGGAAGATTAATAAGTTGCATCCTAGATCGGTAAGGTGGCAAGAATCTACCAGATTCCCAGTTTAAATTACGAAGTGCAAAAATTAAACATTTTTCTTGCACTGATTTGAGGACAGCTTGTTTCTCTTTATACTGCGGGCTCCACACAAAAGAACAATGCTCCAATATCGGTCGCACTAATGATATGTAGAGTTGTTTGCTCACATTCGGGTCGTCAAACTCCTTGGACCAACGCTTGATGAAGGCTAAAACACCCTCAGCTTTATTAACAGTTGCGGATATATGGCTATTAAAACACAATTTGTGATCAAAAAGGGCAAGGTCAGTTGAGCTCGATATTCGACCCAGGAAATGATTTCCAAGAGAATATGACACAAAATGTGGAGCGCGACGATAAAAGGTTATAAGTTTGAATTTCGAAAAGTTCAACAAAAGCAGATTCCTTAAACACCACGTTAGCAGTTCATTGAGATCCAGTTGAAGGCGTGTGTGCAAGTACCAATCAGAGTATGGCAGACAGATTTTTACGTCGTCCGCATACATTAGCGTATTAGAAAATGTTATAACCAAATGACTTCCTTGTGGAACTCCAGAAGTGACACCAACGATATCAGACAACACAATAGAAAATAAAACCCGTTGTGTGCGATTTGAAAGATACAACGAAATCCAATTTAGAAGATTTGTAGGGAAACCTAATAAAGACAACTTCTGAATTAGCAGGGTATGGTTTACGGAATCAAAAACCTTGCTGAAATCCGTAAAAATTACGTCAGTTTGCAAACCACTTCGAAATCCGCGGTTGATTATTGACGAGAACTCGAGAAGGTTAGTCGATGTTGATCGATGCTTATCAAAACCGTGTTGTGACGGAGATATTAAACTTGAGCAAAGGTGTTGCAATTGCCGGGTTGCCAAGAACTCAAGGAGCTTAGGGTTGGCGGTAATTCTCGATATTGGATCGGCAAATTCAAAAACAGGATAAACTTTTACTTGCAATTTATTTGTTTAAAATTATTTTTTAATTATTAAAATTAATTTAGATGATAAAAATAAAAAATAATTGTTATAATTTATTTAAAAAAAAAATCAATTCATAACTTTTTTAAATTTTTATAATAAAAATTGAAAATACAAATCATTTTTCAATTTTTGTCTTAAAATTTAAAGAAAAAATTTTATTGAAATATCCTTTGAACCGATGGAGCCAGATCATATATAGACCCATATATATGATCTACTTATTAATACCTTTCAGTTTAAATATAACATGTATGTACATATGTATGCCTTGGTATCCTGCAAAACCACTAGTAAACTCATACGCGAGACAGTGAAAGCACTCAACTAAATCAGGTCACACTCGCTCACGCTCACGTGGGTTCCGGGTCACAGTGACATCGCGGGCAACTAGAGCGTCGTTTGTTTATTTTCCATCTGCTATGCACGGTTAACAGTTTATATCACCTTATGGGCCATGAATTATATTTGTAAAATATCGTGCAGAGGTTAATCAATAGACGGATCTGGTATTTCCGCGAAAATCACATTATCAATTTCTTCATGGCGTATTTTGACGACTAACCATATTAAAATATATTCATGAGATAAACTCATTCTTGTCATTCAACCGAATACATAACATTTTTCTGTCCGAATACCTGGAATTTGGCTACGAATCTCATTAAGGATTTTTGTTTGAGCACTGTAATGAACCGTCCTCTTATCCGCATGAGGTAGCTGGGCTCGTTCAGCGGTCAATGGGCTCGGTGCAACGAATTTATAACTGTTGCCTCAACGACAAGTGACAATACGGTTTTTTTCGGTTGTAAAATGTTTATTGGTATCTTACGCTAGATCTTAGTGCTAGGGCTTAAAGTTACGAGTACAATCAATATTTTATATGTGGATTGGGATTCCGCCAAACACGAAACTACCTCCGGCGTGATGAAAAGCACGAAGACACCGCAGACGAAGACGACCCGGGCGGACGAGCCCTCCCACACGCGAGCTCATGAGGGCCACTTAGGGCAGTGCGCTGTCCTAACGTCCTCGCCCCGCAAGGGGGCAGCCGCGTATACACCTACAGTAAGACCAGAAGCACCTCTACGTAAATAGTCATAAGCCCAAAATTGTAATAACCACACAATACCTTAGCTTTAGCTCCAGCATGTAAGTCGCACCTATAGGTAGGGCATGGATAGGGCAATAGCGTAATTACCCAGGTTTTAACCCCGAGGGTTTCTCTCCTTAGGAACAAAGACCCGAACATCGGCCGGGCGGACGACGCACAGCCTCTAGGGGCAGAAGGTGGTCACCAAGGACACCCTAGAGGTGCGTCGCCGCCAGGGATAGCAGCCCACGACTACCCGTCGACACCTAACGAGTCCCCTTTGCCATCGCACACCCCATCAAAAGAATCAGACCACGAGGAAGGACCCGCAAGCGCCATCGGACAACCGCAGTCCAGCAACGCCACCAGGCAAGCAGAACCACCGCAAGCTTTCATCAAGGCAGGCAAAGCACTCGACGCCAAGACCAGGCCAACACGTCAGGAAAATCCAGCAACCCCCCGGGCACCAACCCCAACACTGCCTCCACTAAGCGGCCCCGCTAACATCGCGATCCTGAAGCATGCTGTTTAGCGCCTCCGAGCAGCCAATGCCACAACGACCAGGTCGCATCACGCGTCTGGGGAACCCCACGAGTCCGAGGGACCCTCCACGTCCCGCGAAGCCAGACAACGCCTCTACGCCGCCGGAGACCAGACGATAGCCATGGGCATCCCCCGACAGGTCCGGCGCCCGGAATCCCCAACCGAGGCCCAACTCCTACGCGTCGAGAACCAGTTGCTCCGCGGGGAGGTCAAACGGTTGCGGGACCTCTGCCATCAACTGGCCCAAGCCAAGCCCGACCAAAGCCGATCTCCAGGGCCAACAAGTCCGAATAGGAGGACGCGGAAACCACAGCTGGCACCACCCCGCGTAGCTTGGCGCCACACGTATGAGCGGCGACCAAAACGCAACTCAATGCGGCCGGGAGCAGCGACACCCTGGGCAAACACACCACCCCGAAACGGCCCCGGGCCCCAACCCCAGCGAGCAGCACGGATAGTGGATATCGGCCACGACGCACCCATAGACGCCGCACCGGGGTGGGGCTACGACTGGAGCGACAACGAAGGCGAGGCTGCAGAGCAACTCGACGACAACCATGAGAAGCAGAAGCAGGGACCATTAGGGGCAAAGCCTAACCCGCCTCACTACTCCGACATCAGTTCGGACGAGGGACCGCCATCACAGGCCTGCATCAACCCAGCCCCGTTGGAACCCATGCCAGAGGCAGGACCATGGGAAGACCTACAGGCCCTAGTGCTACCCGATCGGGAGCGGTTGGTCGGGGAGTGGTTGGCCGGACAGGAGCCAGATCCTCAAACATCCGTCGACAGGCCGAGGAAGACCTAGCCCGAGCACGAGCCGAGGCCAGGGAGCCGCCGGGGCAAAACAGACCCGTAGATACCTGCCACTGGGAGCATACGCTCGCCGACGATCGCCGGGGTCATCTTCCGGCAGAGGCAGCCTACCGCCTCGAGATGACGACGAACTTATGGGAGCAGACGACGGACGCCCACGAGGGGACGACGAAAGCACCCTCATACCGGACCGGATGTGGAACGGCAACCATCCCCGCTGCTGGTGCCCGTGGAGCCAATGGACCCACCTCACGTCCCGGCCCCAGAGCCCCTAGAGGTAGAGGCCGCGCCCAACGCGGAGATACCCGCACCGGAGCCTGAGGTAGAGCGGCCACAGTCACAAAGACCAGGTGTAGCAGACCCAAGAGACGCTGACGGTGTCCAAGCCTCCGCACCTATCGAGGAAGCCGCCTACGACGAGGAGGTTCCTCAGCTACCACCCGAGGGGGCCAGCGAGGAAGCGGACACCTCACTCGAGCTAAGCGAATCAGGGCTCGCGGATCTCCTGGTCCTGTTCGATGGAATGCCCGCGTTACACGAGCTCCAGGAGGAACAGGGGTGGCCAGTAGCACCCGCGGAATGGAGGGTGGAGACCCCGGAGAGGCGTATCCCAGCCACGCTACGGGACAACCTCCTGCAACGCGCACGGGTCAACGGACCTCGAACCCGGACCATCGAGGAGCACGAGGGTTTTCATTACAATCCGGCCCCGAAGTAGGAAGGGAGTATGAAGGAGCATACCCCCTCACAACGACGTAGGCCAGCAAGGAGCAACATTCGTCCGGGAGGCGAAGGGATACAGACCAGGCTGGAGCCTGCTAAGGATATTTTTATTTAATTTCTTCCCCCTTTTGTTTTCTAGTTAGTAAGTCTTAATCAAATAATATAAATATGGGGTAAGAGAAGGAAAAAAAGGAAGTATTATTTTAGGGCAACTAATCACAGGGACAAGCAGAGCGCAGCACTGGCAGAGACCAGCAGAGAGCATCACTGACAGCGAACGCGGCAGCAGAGGCCGGAGCAGAGACTCGAAGCAGCAGACACCGGAGCAGAGAGCAGAGATCAGAGCAGAGATCACGGAAGAGACCAGCAGCAGAGGCCGGAGCAGAGACACGAAGCCGCAGACACCAGAGCAGAGACACGAAGCCGCAGACACCAGAGCAGAGACACGAAGCAGCAGACACCAGAGCAGAGACACGAAGCAGCAGACACCAGAGCAGAGACACGAAGCAGCAGACACCAGAGCAGAGATCACGGCAGAGACCAGCAGCAGAGGCCGGAGCAGAGACACGAAGCAGCAGACACCAGAGCAGAGATCAACGACAGAGACCAGCAGCAGAGACACGGAGCAAAGACAAACGAAAACCCACCCTCACATGCCGAATCAAGCCACGCACGACCCAAAGAGCGAGAGCAAAAGGCACGCGACAAAAGCGCCGGGTCGCGGCAGAAGCTGGGAGCAGAGGCTCGCACGGCCGGCTGAGCCGGCTGCCAAAATGATGGAGATCGGCAGTGAAATTCGAGCCTCCACCAAGGGCAGTCGTGAGTGCGGGAAAAATAAAAATCCGGATCGATCGCGCCGGGGAAGCCAAACGACCAGCACGAGGTCCGCCATTTTTCTGGATCAGCGAGGAGCAGCAGCCGCAGAAAAAAAATGATGGGCCAGAGTTCTACGGAGAAAGAGGGGTAAGCTGGCCTTGCGTAAGCGAGTGAGAGTGAGATAGGTGCGACGTAGGGAAATAGATTTTCACACATACATGTATAGATAGATAAGCAGGCAGATAATAAATAAATGAAATAAAACAAACTTCAATTATTCACATACCTATGACCATTGCACATGAACCACCGCCAATATCCGCCGCCCGATTATTTTCACCCCTTCCCCTCTGTCATTGTACCATTAAAAATATTCCATTTGCATGCCTGGGACCTCAGCCAGTGGAGTTGTACGCGGATGTCACGGCTTCCACGAACTGAGCTCTCCCCCTCCCAGTAGAAAACTCCTCCTGTAGAACACTCCCTTCCCTATCCTTGGGGACGCCAGCGAGCAAGTTTGTACGCGGACGCCACGAATTTGCGAACCTGACGCTCCCCCTTCCCCCTTGGTTTTCCTCCTTAACCTAGTCTTCCCCGTTGATGGTACAGTCGACACCACGTGCTCCACTCCACGTACACCGAGCCCCCCCTTCCTTACATAGTGTGGTAGGACAGGAGTCTGGATACAAAATTAAGTTACTCTAGCTTTTACAGTCTCTGAGCTATAGTCGCTAATGAAGACGGACAGACGGACGGACAGACAGACAGACATAGCTTTATCGACTCGGCTATTGATGCTGATCAAGAATATATATACTTTATGGGATCGGAAACCCTTCCTTCTGGGTGTTACACACATCCATTTTTTCAACAAATCTAATATACCTCTTTACTCTTCGAGTACCGGGTACAAAAATAATATATGAAACCTTTTATTTATTTGAAAATGAACAATTGTTCTGCCAATAAAGTTAATAATTAAAAAGAATTTAATATAGAGAGGAATAAGAGGAAAAATAATAATTATACAATTAAAGATTAGCTGTATTCAGGTAGTGGTAAATATTGAGTACTATACTATTAAATGATAATTCAGGGGATAAAATATGGTAAAATACATTAAAGTTATGGCATAAAACCTTAAAAGGTTCATGCTGGCATAGTTTGACCTACATAAAGAAAGCCTGATAGGCCGAAAGGTACGGGTAGGTCGAGAGGCAACGGATTAGTCAATCTGACTCAGGAGTGTTTGGGAATCGACCATCCCAAGAAGAAGCTTGTGTATGAACATTACTCCATTGCATATTCAGCGACGATGCAATGAAGGAAGATTAATAAGTTGCATCCTAGATCGGTAAGGTGGCAAGAATCTACCAGATTCCCAGTTTAAATTACGAAGTGCAAAAATTAAACATTTTTCTTGCACTGATTTGAGGACAGCTTGTTTCTCTTTATACTGCGGGCTCCACACAAAAGAACAATGCTCCAATATCGGTCGCACTAATGATATGTAGAGTTGTTTGCTCACATTCGGGTCGTCAAACTCCTTGGACCAACGCTTGATGAAGGCTAAAACACCCTCAGCTTTATTAACAGTTGCGGATATATGGCTATTAAAACACAATTTGTGATCAAAAAGGGCAAGGTCAGTTGAGCTCGATATTCGACCCAGGAAATGATTTCCAAGAGAATATGACACAAAATGTGGAGCGCGACGATAAAAGGTTATAAGTTTGAATTTCGAAAAGTTCAACAAAAGCAGATTCCTTAAACACCACGTTAGCAGTTCATTGAGATCCAGTTGAAGGCGTGTGTGCAAGTACCAATCAGAGTATGGCAGACAGATTTTTACGTCGTCCGCATACATTAGCGTATTAGAAAATGTTATAACCAAATGACTTCCTTGTGGAACTCCAGAAGTGACACCAACGATATCAGACAACACAATAGAAAATAAAACCCGTTGTGTGCGATTTGAAAGATACAACGAAATCCAATTTAGAAGATTTGTAGGGAAACCTAATAAAGACAACTTCTGAATTAGCAGGGTATGGTTTACGGAATCAAAAACCTTGCTGAAATCCGTAAAAATTACGTCAGTTTGCAAACCACTTCGAAATCCGCGGTTGATTATTGACGAGAACTCGAGAAGGTTAGTCGATGTTGATCGATGCTTATCAAAACCGTGTTGTGACGGAGATATTAAACTTGAGCAAAGGTGTTGCAATTGCCGGGTTGCCAAGAACTCAAGGAGCTTAGGGTTGGCGGTAATTCTCGATATTGGATCGGCAAATTCAAAAACAGGATAAACTTTTATTTGCAATTTATTTGTTTAAAATTATTTTTTAATTATTAAAATTAATTTAGATGATAAAAATAAAAAATAATTGTTATAATTTATTTAAAAAAAAAATCAATTCATAACTTTTTTAAATTTTTATAATAAAAATTGAAAATACAAATCATTTTTCAATTTTTGTCTTAAAATTTAAAGAAAAAATTTTATTGAAATATCCTTTGAACCGATGGAGCCAGATCATATATAGACCCATATATATGATCTACTTATTAATACCTTTCAGTTTAAATATAACATGTATGTACATATGTATGCCTTGGTATCCTGCAAAACCACTAGTAAACTCATACGCGAGACAGTGAAAGCACTCAACTAAATCAGGTCACACTCGCTCACGCTCACGTGGGTTCCGGGTCACAGTGACATCGCGGGCAACTAGAGCGTCGTTTGTTTATTTTCCATCTGCTATGCACGGTTAACAGTTTATATCACCTTATGGGCCATGAATTATATTTGTAAAATATCGTGCAGAGGTTAATCAATAGACGGATCTGGTATTTCCGCGAAAATCACATTATCAATTTCTTCATGGCGTATTTTGACGACTAACCATATTAAAATATATTCATGAGATAAACTCATTCTTGTCATTCAACCGAATACATAACATTTTTCTGTCCGAATACCTGGAATTTGGCTACGAATCTCATTAAGGATTTTTGTTTGAGCACTGTAATGAACCGTCCTCTTATCCGCATGAGGTAGCTGGGCTCGTTCAGCGGTCAATGGGCTCGGTGCAACGAATTTATAACTGTTGCCTCAACGACAAGTGACAATACGGTTTTTTTCGGTTGTAAAATGTTTATTGGTATCTTACGCTAGATCTTAGTGCTAGGGCTTAAAGTTACGAGTACAATCAATATTTTATATGTGGATTGGGATTCCGCCAAACACGAAACTACCTCCGGCGTAGCGGCTTCGGTATTAAGGTTCAGGGTCAATTGAGCGTTGCAACCGCTTTTATCCACCCCACTCGCACTCAACGGTTCACCCTTCTCTATGCTGTCCACTGGCTGATCACTGATGCGCTAACTAAATCACGCCTGGTCCTTGGCTTTTGCTTTGATTCACTTTTAACTCACGGTTTTAACACAAGACATCCGGACGTGTAAGCACGCCAGCGCCTGGCCGCTGCCAGCCCGATCCCGCGATTCCGATCCTATCGCGAAAGGCTACTCCTCTCGTCGCCAGCGCTCCCCTATCCGCCCTCGCTTATCCGCCGCTCTCAGAGAGAGAGCAATCGGCGAAGTGGCGGTAGCCGGATATCCGTCGTATCCCGTTCATCAGCCTTATCCGGACCGTCCAGCTTATCCAGCCAGTAAGGCACACAGTTCTTCACAGTACACGTGCTGTGATATAATGACGTTGCATTGCTTTTTAGCCTTTTAATAGCAAAGATGTGATCCCCTGCTACTTTAGATTACATGTAAACGTTATAAATGTGTGAATGGTAACGCTGCAGGGCCAGCCCTCCTAACGATCGAACAACGACGAGTTGGCAAGCCTGCCATATATTTCAAGATAAGAAGAATTAACGACAATGAGACAAGACGTGCGCGAGAAACGACACTCTCAGCAAAAAGCAATTAAGACGAACGACGCGAAGGAGTAAGCGACGATCCCAATCAATTATTAAATCTAAAAATCTAACTAATTGTTCCAGTCCCACCGGAGCGATAGTTGGTCCAGGGCTGGGGGCGAAACGCCATCTATCGGGTGTCCAGGGAAGCTCCATGGGGCGTGATGATATCGGGGGGAGCAGGGATCCGTTGCTGTGGGCGTAAGGAAGAGAATAGGATTAGATGGATGTATAGGTGAGGGACAAAGGGATAAATAGATGTGAAAACAGATCCGAACCACGTTTTCCGTGGATAAAGCCATAGTGTTCGGAGGCGAGTGCAGAGTCTGCCGACACCCTGAAATTTTGGGGGTTAAAACCAAAAATTGTAAAAGTGAGTGCCGATAAATGGGGCGGGAATTTGAATTTTAAATTCATGCCGGCGGTATTATTCCTCCCACAGCCTGGCCCGGAACATCACCCCCTAGAACCGGGCCAGAGATTCTTCTTTTCTGCCGAGGATCACTTTTTCTGGAGGCTATACACCACTTTTCTAGAAGCGATCAATTTACCTCTTCTGGAGAAGATCAATTTTCCGGAAGACGGCTTATTACACATTCTGGAATTGCTCGGAGGGCAGATTTTTTGAGGGAAGGCTGGATCACTTCACGCATGGGGATCACAAGTGCACATTGGGGAGGAAAACCAGCTTAAACCGAGTAGGTCCGTGCCATAGTGGGTGTGTGCGCTGCCGCAAAGGCGTCTACCGGCCGCACGTCTGTGCCGGGATATCCCCGTCCAGATCCGGACGAGACCATACGGTGCCTCGCCCCCCTTTTGGGCGTGCACCCCGCCTGTGATCAGTGAGCACTCCGCGTATCCGCGCACATACAATTCACTGCAAAACTGTTCACTTCAGCAAATGTGGGTCTGTAAGGCCAGACTCCACGATCCCGCACATTGCGTCACATTCCTCACATTCGGGGCAGCCACGAAGGCTCGATACCCTGCATATAAACTCACCTCTTAATGTTGTTTGTTCCTAGTGTTGTCCTTTATGTGTAAAAATTGTCATTAACTAGTACTTTAAGCACTTAACGTAAAGCACGCACCTTGTCCAAGCACCAACACATATCACGAATCCAAATCAAAACAGCGATCAGCTGATCGGCTGTAGTGGGCTTAACTCCTTGTGTGTGACGCGGGGTCACTGAACACCACCATTGTTGTTGGCACATATATGTGGAAATCTAACCATTAATTATTCCTTCTGCCCCGGGGACCCTTAACAAGAGCTCTTGGTAGGACAGTCTCGGTAGGGCCCAACTCACACGTTTTCATTGGGTGAAGTTTTGGTGTTTTTTTTTTGCTATTTATTTATCGAAATAATGACTTATACTTAAACTGTTAAATATATCCCTGATTAAATTGAAGAGAATGAATTTCTAAATTAATAGAGAGGGGGGACGCGTGCCGTGGGCCATGGATTAGGCCAGCCGCAGCCGTTCCAGCAGAGGGTGGTCAAAATGCACATTTAAATTTGATCACAGGAGGGGCGGGCGCGCGAAGTGGAAACATCGATGCTTCACCACTTGACAATCATATGTTTATTTAATTTGTCGTCTCTTTTGTAGCTAAGTGCAGGTTTTTTTTTTGTTGGTATTGTTGTCCTGAGAAGTCGTGTGTCTCGAAACTTTGTCTACTTTTGGCGGGCAAGGGGAACTATCCAGCCCTGGGATCGAAAGCTAGCCGGCGTTGCCCACAGGGAAACAAGCCAAATGTAACATAATCTAAGCAATAAAGCATTAAATACATAATATAAGCTACCGGAACTGTTATTATTTCTGATGGAATATTAAAATATAAGCCCCGGTCCCACATATTTTGGGGGCTCAACCTAAAACAACGTGCGTAATTTGTGCTGTTCAACAAAAACCAACATTTCAAAGACAAAACGACGCAGATCACACATACATTGCAACATACGTTAAGAGCCACACGAAAAACGGCAGTATATAAAAGAATAAACGTCGCAGATCACACACATATTCAAACATACGAGGAGAGCCACACACAAAACGGCAGTATATAAAAACAAAAAAAGATGCGCACAACACATAAAAGGAAAGAGTAAAAATGTTAAAAAAAAACGTGAAAAATAAAAACTAAAACGAAAAATTTCGCGACTTACAGATTTCGACTGCATTAAAGACATGCTTCATACGGAGAAAAAGTATAATGTTTCGCTGTTACATAAATTCGTATTCGAGAAGGAAGGGGATAGAAACAACAGAAATCGTTTGCGGTAATTTGAAGGGTTGAGTACAGCGAAATTGACGAACGCTTCAAAAACAAAATGAGTTATGTTGCCGAAAATTTTTCCGACAACGACATGGCGATAATTTGCAATATTGCATCTGCCTTATAACAATAAAGACGACTAGAGCGCATATATTTTCCACAACATGAAAAAGAGTAGCCTATTAAAATATATGAGTGAAGAGAAAGACGAGGAAGAAAGCGAAGACGAAGTTGAAAGCGCAAAGAATGGCGAAGAAGATGACGGAAACGGCAGCGAATTCATGAGCATAAAGAATGAAGATAACCAAAACAAAAACGCATTTTCAATGTCAGACATTTCGAGGTTCGCTCTTAACTTTCGTGACATCGAAGGCTCATTGCGATCATTCCATGGCGACGATACACTTTCGGTTGAAGTACGGGCAAGGAATTTGAGGAAATGGCAACAATTATATACTGGAACGAGCTGCAAAAGTTTATTTTCGCAAAACGACCGTTAAAAGGGATAGCGAAAATGTTTGCAAATAGTGAACGCGACATATCGAGCTGGAAAAAACTAAAAAAAACGCGTTGTTAGTTGAATTCAAAATGAAAAAAAAATAGTGCTCAACTACATAAAATGACAGAAAAATCAAGAAAAATAAAAGTGTGGAAGAATATTTTTTACAGCTTCACGCGGAAAAATTAATGACAATGCCCTAATTCAATATATAATTGATGGAATCGACGACTCAAGTGCAAATAAATCAATATTGTACAAAGCTAGAAATGTGCGGGATTTTAAGGAAAAACTTAAGTGCTACGAAATTATTTGCGAAAAAGCAAAAAATGAAAATAAGAGTCATGGCAGCTTTAACATAAATAACCAAAAGCACGAACATAAAAATAAAGCAATACAAAATGTAAATGTAAAAATGTAAACAAAGACATGAAATGATACAGCTGTGGTGCCAAAGGACATACATCAGCTGAGTGTGAAAACAAAAGCAAGGGCAGAAAGTGTTTTAAATGCAACCATTTCGAGCACATTGCAAATAAAGGTGAAAAGTTCGACTCAAGCAATACGCGCAAAGTCACATCAGCACACGAATTTATGTTTCAAGAAGTCACAAGTAATCCCGGCAGTAAATATAATTTAATACCTGAATCGACATATAAACAATTACGGTAACCAAACAAGTTAAAGTCTTAACAAACAATAAAGGTGTGACAATATCCAAACCGCAAACTTCCGATGTAAGCGCCATGATGAAAACTGAAATCGAAAATCATGAAAATTTAGACCCTGACATCGACGTAAAAGCAAGTAAACAAGCGAAAGAAACAATTTTGAGTATCCTAAAAAACTACAATCCGGTAAGCACGAAGACAACGAACATTAAAATCCATTTAGTATTGAATATTCGCGGCCACGTAGATTTTCATTCGCCGGGCGATGCATAATAGCCAACCAATTGTAACAGGGCCTGAAGCGACATGATAGTGTTGCGAAGCTCGGGAAGGATTTGAACTTTAACAGGCGCTACAGGCGTTTTGACCGAACCAAGGTACAGTGCGTAGATGTACGGCCACGCAGGGTTGCTTTAGTTCCAACTGACAGGGCCATAGTATATTGAAAAAGGGTTGATTGACAATAGTGACAGGTGATGGGCGATCGAGCGATCGCGATCGCGAACACGACAAGTGCACTGCCTGTTACTCTCGGAAAAAATTATTGAAGCCAAAAAAAATAAAGCTCATCTGGAGACATCCATAGTTGAAACAAAGTGAAATCGATTCCCTCGGTACCCTAGTATTCGCCTGTCGTAAAATAGAAGACTCCTGGGGTAAGTTAGACTGAAAAACCCTTGTGAGCGAGTGTCAAAAAGTTGGATTTTCTTCAGTTCGCAGAAAATTGTGTCCGAGCCCGGGAAACGAGAAGCGACTGAAGAAGATTGGCCTGGACACGCCAATCATGTACCCTGACGGCCCAGATTAGGCCAGAAAGCCAGAGTATATCAAAGACACCCCATTGGCCATGCATTCTTAACCTGGAGAGAAATTATTAAGAAATAGTAGAGGCATCAGTAACCCTGGAGACCCGCAGTGGCCACTGAAGTCCGCCATGGAACCCATCTAGAGGAGACCATTCCACGTTCGTTGATTGTTAAACCCAATCTAGCTAGTGCTGGCGCCTCTCGCTTCTTTAAAACACACTTCGTGTTATAATTCTAATATAATTATAATTTTATAATTCTAATCAAATTACAACGTACATAGCCTGTAGTGCGTTAAAAGGAGCCCTAAATGAGTCAGGGTCCCTGCTACTTGAGTAATCAACATAAATATTATTGATATTCTAGCATTAAATATAGGATTTGTTGATAGAACTTAGCTGTAACCAGTTAGAAACTCTCGACTGAAACTAAAATGAATATATACCTAGTATTATGAAGGCTGGCAAAAACCCTCTAGCTGAACCCTCCCCGAGGGTGCCGGCTGGGCAATGGGCACTGCATTATCCCGGACAAGGGTAATGCATTGTCGCTTGCTCTGTCCGAGGCAATGCAGTGTCTAGCTAAGGCAATGTTTCAGCGTCCTCTCGATCTCTAGTCGGGGAAGCTGGGTCAAAGCCATGGCTAGAGGTGTCTGGCGGTCAGGCCCAAAACGCTAGGGGGTGGCTCCCCCGAAAAACATCAACCGTATGGACCTTCGGGTCAATCATGGAGGGGCTAAAGGATGAAGCAAGGGATGTCAACCCAAACATCGGTGAGAAGCGTGGCTGCTACCACCGGCAGGCACGGAGAGGAGCAATCCTCTCTGCGTGTCGCCAGCGGTCACACCTTTGACGTGGCGGGAGCAGGTCACGTTAGTTGTAACACTACTGCCGGAAAAACTCGCTGTAGGATGAGCCGCGCAGGTGCCGTAGTCAAGACAGACTCGGACCTGGAAAGCGTGCTATCCATCAGCAAAGACGAAGAAAAATGCCTTCTCCGCTCGCTTGAACCAGGTTCCTGCTTCCCGCGTAGGGAAGGGCTGAAGCGTTCGAGGGAGGGGATGAGGGCAAAAGCTCAATACAAGGCGGCCCTGAAGATCTGAAGCAGGCTCCAAGGCAAGGCGGATATCTCCCCGGAGGAGAAATCCCTGCTTGCTTGGGCCGAGCTAAAGGTGGAAGAGGGCCGTAGATACTACGCACGGTTGCCTCAAATGAAGGCTTCCACTAGCAAACACGCCAATAAGGTGGAGGAGTTGCTAGCTACCAAGAGGCAGCGCTCGACCGACAATACCGCCACCCCGGCAGGCAAGCGGCAGCGCGGGCATAAGAGAGCGGAACCACCACCACCAACACCGAAAACAACGAAGCAGAGGTCGGTCAATGCTTCAAAGATCAGCGATTTGTCCAGGAGACACCTGATTGTAGCTCTCATCGACAGACGTGATGAGAACGGGAAGATGATGGCGGCGCAGTGGAAACTAGTCCACGCGCGGCTCGTCGGCTCCCTGCTTGCACGGATGGAGGAAGACCCTACAGTACCCATGCTCACTTTTGATGGCGCTGGGTGGCTGAATGGGGTCAAAATCCTGAAATGCAATGACGACCCGACGCTCAGGTGGCTGACGCAGACGGTCCGCTAACTGGAGGCGTATTGGGAGGGGGCCAAGCTCGAGGTAGTGGACAGGGAGCTAATCCCGTCCATACCAAAGGCGAAGGTACTCTTCCCCATAGTCATCCAAGGTTACCGTGCGCTGGAGCTCCTTCAGCGGCAGAACCCTGATATACCAACCGCAGACTGGAAGGTACTGCATGCTGGTAGCCCACTACCCAACGAGGGGGGCCAGCATGTGATCCTCCAGATCACCAAGGACGCAGAGGACGTCCTTTACCCCAGATACGGGAAAATGGCGTGGGGCATGGGCAGTGTGTACCTGCGCCTCAAGAAGCGCCACCCCGAAGACACAGACACACACACCCTGCAGGCAGATGGAGAAGGACCCCGGTCTGGACACCATCGTGGAGGCCGCCCAGGGTCTGGCGCTATAGGACTCGCAAGAAGATGTGGACGGTGACCTGACAATTATAGTCAACCCGTCGTATGGAGTTGAGCCAGCCGCCCATGACACTGAGTGTGCTGCAACTCAAAATGCATAAAAGGAAGGTATCATCGGCGGAGCTTCTTATAGCCATGGAGAAAGGGCCCGCCGACATGGCTTAGGTCCAGGAGCCTTGGATTGCGTCAGGCAAAACAGTGGCCGGACTAAAGTTCGCAACTTATAACTCGTTCTACCCAACATCGGTAAGCAGGAATAGAACCGTCGTACTAGTACGAAAAGGAATCCACGCTTACCTTATGTCTCATTACAGCACAGACGACCTGACAGTAGTAATGATGGAGAGTGAGGAGAAGCGCCTTCTGGTAGCCTCCTGCTACATGGAACACGACAGGCCCGCACCACCTGAAGAACTAAGGAGTCTGGTGGAAGAACCCGACTCCAAAGACCAACAACTCATCATTGGTACGGACGCCAATGCCCACCAAGTGTGTGGGGGGAAGCCCCGATATCAACGACCGAGGTGAGTCACTCCTAGACTTTATATTATCAAATAACATAGATGTAGCAAACGTGGGAGAGGACTACACATACGTAGGTCCCACCTCGTCCAACGTGCTAGATCTAACCCTCGTAACGGGAAAGTGTACCTTGGTATCTTGATGGAGAGTCATCGCAAGACATTTCTTCTCGGACCGTAGGTACATTCAGTTTAAGTGCGAATTTAAATACACTCCGAAGGTAACAGTCTATAGAAACCCCCGGAACATAAACTGAGAGACGTTTAGAAAGACCGTTACCTCGAAGCTCGCGAATCTGGGCACAGTGAAATCCGCGGAAGACATAGAGAAGTCCTTAAAAACCCTCTCCAAGGAACTACTGGCTGCCTATCAAGGAGCATGCCCGCCATCAAGATCGAGAAAGAAGACCAAACCACTCTGGTGGAACCGGGACATTTCTCTACAAAGAATTAACCTCAGGGAACTCTTTAAATTCGCCAGAATGGCGAACGAGGAGATCATCAACGAAGAATACAAAACGCTACTCAGAGACTACAAGAAGGAAATACGCAAGGCACAACGTAGCTCATATAGGATCTTCTGCTCGAACATCGAGAAAGTGCCTGAAACAGCAAGACTCAGGAAGCTGTTCTCGAACCATCCCACAGTACAGAGTGAGCCATACAAGCAGCGAAAAAGCTCTGACAGCACTAATTGAGGCCCACTTCCCGGGATGCACTGAGGTCACTGATGCCGAAACGCCACAGGACCTAGCAACCGAGGAACAAACCCCCCGACAGATCTAATAACCCACAAGAAAATCCAATGGGCTATAGACTCCTTTACGGGTTAAAAATCACCTAGACTGGACGGAATATTCTCAGCCATGTTACAAGCGACAAAAGAAAATCATCCCATGCCTTTTCGCAATATACTCGGCATATCTAAGCACTAGCTATATCCCTATCCAATGGAGCACTGCTAGAGTTGTCTTCCTCCCAAAGGCAGGAAAGTGCAGCTATGTTAGTCCCAAGGACTACAGACAGATAAGCCTTACCTCTTTTATGCTAAAAACACTAGAAAAGCTGCTGGATGGACACATCAGGACTGGGACTAGGAGGACTGATGTCGACCAACCAGCATGCTTATACCAAAGGGAAATCGGTGGAGACAGCTCTACAGCGAGTGGGCGGACGAAGTAGGACTCGATATCAACGCGGACAAGACGGACCTCATCCTCTTTACAAAGAGGTACAAGGTACCGGCATGGATCCCCCAAAAACCAACCCCGAAAACACAGGTAAAATACTTTGGCACAGTACTGAATAGCAATCTGGCATGGAAACCCAATGTAATGGAAAGGGTGAAGAAGGCCACCATTGCGCCTTATGCACCTAAGAAGATGCTTAGCGGCACATGGGGCCTGTCACCCACTCTAATGCATTGGATCTACATCTCGATGGTGCGACCAACTCTGCTGTATGGAGTCCCAGTGTGGTGGTAAGCTTATGGAAAGTACCCAGCGACAGGCTCTGCTATGTATCACAGGGGCGCAGAGGTCAACCCCAACTTTAACACTCGAAACCATACTCGGAATCGATCCCCTCGATATCAAAGCTCGGCTGACTGCAGGCAAAGAAGCATCGATTGCATCGGGTAAAATGTCACCCCAAGGATACGGGCACAGTTCAATTGGGAGGGACATGAGCAGTTTTACAGACTACATAACCCACCAAACTTGCCTCGAGGTCAAAACTATATATATATACTCCTCAATATATATACTAATTGCTCCAAGATGGACGGAGGAGTAGGAGCGGTTTTATATTGCACAAACCCCGAAATATAAGCATATAAGCTACCGCACCGATGCAGCATATTCCAGGCGGAAGTTTTCGCCATTAAGAAGTCAGCAGGGGTCGCTCAGCTTACAGAGTGACCACACAACATGGTGAACATATTCGTAGATAGCCACGCGGTGATAAAATCCATGCAGTCGTTGGCAGTTAGTTCCAGAAGTGTCCTGGCAAGCAGGGAGGCACTAGACTCACTATGCACGACCAAGTCAGTGCGAATCTACTGAGTTCCCAGCCACCAGGGCATCGAAAGAAACGAGGCTGCCGACGTTCTGGCTAAGGCAGGCGTCGGGCTGGCGAACTAAAGAACTGAAAACGTGCCTATCTGCCTTAGAACGTTACAAAGCGATCTAGAGAAGCCGGCCGCTCTACAAACCGAGAACAGATGGAGGAACACAACCACCTGCAGACCCTCGAGAACCATGTGCAAAGATCATAATGGGAAACTAGCTCACTATCTACTGCACCTTCCACGGAAAGACTGTAGACTGCTAGTGGGAATACTCACAGGTCACTGTCTGGCTGCGGCGCACGCAGCCAAGCTAGGCATCACCAACAGAGACAGACCGGCTCTCTCACGGGCAAGGAAAAGATACCTAGGCGCACCGGAAATGGCATCACTGGAAGATGCTTCCAAGAGGACGCCGAGGGAATTACTTGCCTTTGCTTAACACACCTCGATACTCGAGGACTTCCAAACCTCACCAAACCCATCCATTTACATCCGGATAACTAAGGGCCATATTGTCCTATGATGGTCCCCGCTGAGGGACGTCCGGGTTAACCTACCTTAACCTTAAGTTAAAGGTACGAACTGTAAAATAGAAATATTAGTTTTTATGTTAATTTAATTTTTTTACCCGAAAAAAAACTATAATTCATAACCTTAAATATTTTGAATGCTTACAGTCCTTAGCATTCTTTCGTAGAGTTTATCGAAAAATGTCTGGGCTAAAACTTGTATCAGTTGGTAATTTAGTTCGTTCTGATTTGGAAATAGTGAAATACCGCTGTTCTTTGTTTTAGTTTTTTTTAATGAATTTTTGTAGGTTCATTGTTTTATCTGAATTGATTAAATAGTCACTTTGCAATTTTTTCATAATAGATTTGAAGTTCATCTAGCTCGATAAACGTACAGTAAGCCATCGGCTATTTCAGTTTGCTAAATTAATAACTTTTGAAAAAAAAATGATTTATTCATGATATATTCGGCAAACAATTTTGTTTCCCAATTTTGCCATGGCCCCTACGGTTCCCACAAATTTTGGAGATAAAAAAAAAAAAAAGAAAAGTCAGGATTACAAAAAAAAGCCCATATCTAGCAAAATCATTTTCAGTGTCTTCGCTACGCCTTCCACGTGGTTTTTCTCTTTTTCTCTATGCTTTTCGCATATCTTATGACAAGTACGAGTAAAACAAAGGAAGATCACATTCTGTGTTGGCTGTCCTATCAAAATCGGTCCTTGCCATGGCTCAAATCGATTCCGCTCGAATTTTTTTAATGAAACTTATAGACTACAACCAAACTTCCGCATGGAAAAGTGGATACGGAAATATATTATTACCTGTATTATTGAAAAAAAAAATCGTTAAGAACGATCCGCTTGATTAGCATGAATAGCCGAGACGATTTAGCCCTGTCTGTCTGTCTTTTTTTGACGCCTATATCTAAGAGACTATAAGAACTAGAGCAACCGAATTTTATATCCACACTCTTATGATTTATACTGTTACAGCTGTATTTCAAAATTTCGTCAACAAAAATTGTGCATCACATTCTGAGTGGGTATATTTTCGACATGCAAGCAGGCACCGCACAAAAAGTGGGTGTAGAAAAACTACCCCGAAAATGATCTAAAGACGCATACATTAAAAGAAATAAAATATTACGGTAAAATATTGAACTTGTACTCCCAATATTTTCCAAATTTTGTCTACTTTATTTCACTATTCTGCGTCAAAACATCGCATTAAAAAAACTGAACTCGTCAAAATTTGAGCGAGTCAATTTTTGTGCATGTTCAGGCACCGCATATTTTCTTGTCGCTTCACACACTTATTCGTTTCTTATGCGGTGCTTGTACCACCGCGATCGCAAAAAAGATGATTACACTACTCGTGTCGAAAACAGCCACCGGTGCAGATCGCTGCCCTTTACTCTACGAGTACCGAGTACACTAAGCATACATATTTTCACTTACATAATAAATAGAACCAACACTCGAATTATTTTTTATTTTATGAAATTGGCAAACACCCGCAATGCCACCGACAGACAATTTAAGGAAAATGTATTTACCGTTGCCCTTTTGACGTTTTCTTTTCTTTCGAATCGTTTGTTACACACATTCTACACTGCAGCGAGTAAAATAACACACAACGATTAGAGCGTGAGGGAAAACGATTTTTGCAACGTTGTGAGTGAGATTCATACGTAATGGCAAGAGTCATACGCCAGAATCGTCAGTAAATGACGGGAAAAATTAATTAAAATGAGAGTGTGAAAAAAAAAACATAAAACGCTTACACATTCCCTCTCTCACTCACACACTTCCACGAGCCGTATATATGTAAAGACGTAATCGTAAAGATGTAGAAAATAAAGATGCCAAAAATATATATTAACCAAAATGGAAACAGATGTCATTTAATATATGAAAATCGGCCAAAGGGTTCGACTTAAATTTTTGAAATTTTTTGTTGGCAAAAATGTGCTTTGTCCCTTTGTGAGCAGCGATACAAAATGACTTATTAAATATACGGAATAAATAACATAAATAGTAGGCTCACATAAACATATACTGACTGAGTACCGGGTATAAAGGCAAAGGCTGCGGCTCACAACATTCCTCCTCATGTACTTCAAAGTTGTGGAAAACACGAACATTTTAATAATTGGATAATTCGGTTTAATTACTCATATTACCCTAGGCAACAAAATTAAACTTTTTTTTTCCGCTGTGAAACAAATCGACTTTTTCTTACAGGGTTGGGGGCTTTGAACGTGTTTGTATCTATTCTTCGTTTATCGTTTACATTTTTTATTCATATTTTTTGAAAAACTGTTTTTTATTTTAATGTTTTTTTCAGAGGTAGTGCTTTTTTCACTACTTAAGTATCTAACATTTGGTTGTATTGAACGTTGCAATTCTGAAAAGCTGATAGATGAAGCTATAAATCAAACCTATCAGAAAAAGTCGGTTTGGTTCATAGCGGAATAGTGGTGTTGCATAGTGCTATAATCAGGGTAATTACACTTAATTACGCTATATATTTCCCTTACAGAACACGAAACATAAAACGAGGATTAGCTGTTAGGTTTTATAGACTACATTTTCTCTAGCAGAGCTTTGTCACGCCACTGTCACGTCGATGTTCTTTCTATACATTGTTTGTTTTTCAATTCTCCGGTTATTCGTTAACGTAAAATCATTCAGTATGGTCATAAAATAGTACAAAAAATGTTAATTTCAAGACATTTTAGTGAAAATCTAAACATTTAAGGTCTGTCTCCAGGCGGAAAGTGACTGTCAGGAATCTGCATTTTATTTCTTTTAAGTGGTACGTAACTACGTAAAACAGTGTGACGAAGAACCTTAAACGTGCTTGGCCATTCTCATGATTCAGCTATATTTTGTAAACCTTTAAAAAAGAAAAAAAAAATTAACTCCGACGATGAACTGCTTGTGTTGGTGGCGGCATATATTGTTCCCAAAAAGAAAAGGAGGAAGAACAGCACGGACGGAGGCGCTAAAATGCCAAAATGATCAAAATGCTTGTTTTCCGTGATCCGCCAAAGACATGGTTTTGCCTCAACTGCTTTTGTTAAAAAATCTTCGCATCACATTGAAAATTTGCATCTCTCTTGTTTGTTTTTCGAATAGTTTTTCAGTCCGACTTTCACATTCACTTCAGTAATAATGGTTACATATATATTACTGGAATATCAGCAGTTCTCTCCGTCCATGATGGAATTATACAAGGTGGTCTCGTCGGAAAAAGCTGTCCCTTACCATATGCTAGCAATAAGTGCGAGTGAGAAGCACATAGTATAGTAAGTGTGAACAAGATGGCAGTAGAGTATGTTGATTAACCCTTAACAGGTCCGCGGGGCTTAAAATAACCTATTGTAATGCAGAGAGGGGACATTTTTTATAGAGTTTTATTTTAAGCAATTTTGAATTGGCAATTAATCTTTTTTTTTGATTTTCAATAGAAATTTTGTTTGTTCAAAATAAAAAATTCTTACACTTATATCTATATTGTCTGCAGTTATTATTAGTTTTTCTTTTACATTTTTAGTTATTCGGTACACGCTTGCAGTTAAAATTGCAATAGGTAATTTTTTTTGTTGCTACGTAAGGGTTAATATATTCAGAAAAAAAATCGTCCGCACACAACCTTTCGCATCAACAAGCAAGCATGCACTGAAGCTAAGGGCCCGAGCCGAGCTACCTTCGGCAGCCGACGAGACCACCTTGTATAATTTCATCATGTCTCCGTCCAGATTAATTTCGATAGGAAAACTATCGATACAAATTTGTTGATTTCGTATAGCTTGCTGGATACTAAAGGCGCCTCTCCAGCACTGCGGAAAATTACTACCAGGAATCTGCCATTTATTTCGTTTGTGGGGAACGAAACTGAAGCAGTGTGACCAAGTAACTAATAAAAGGTTTTTTTCGCTCTCATGAATCAGTTGTGTTTTGTAAACATAGCTAATTGTAATAGTTCATTAAAATTAAAAAAGAAGAGAAATTTACTCTAATGATGTATTTATTGTGTTGCGGGGGCATAAATTACTGATAAAAAAAAAGGAGGAAGTACACGGTAGACGGAGGCACCAAAATATCAAACTGATTAAGGCTTGCCTCTACTGCTATTATTAAAGCAATCTTCGCCTCTAGTTGAAAATTGTCATGTCTATTTTTGGCTTACGCCCAATTTTTGATTCCTTTTTTACAATCACTTCAGTGATAATAGTCACATACTGGCGGGAATATCAGAAATTCTCTTATAGACTGTTTACACTGGGGCGCATCATTGCATTCTTACGTTCAATGGAACATGCGACAATGATGCCATTAAGAGCCCTGTGGATAGAAGAAGACAATGATGCGGCCGCATCTTTAATAATGCGGCGCATCATTGGCAAGTGTTGCCGTATTCTGTGTAGTATTTTTACAAAATACTGAAATTATTTGGGGTATCGACGGGGTATCAGGAGCAAACGTCTGTTTTTGTCAAACAATAACCGCCAAACCGTTCTTAGGCATTTAAATTTAAAGTTGATAGACAAAAATCTGATAGCAAACAACAAAATGGTAACACAAGGGTCCAAAAAGATCTTTTGGGATGCACTGATTTCAACTTTAAGCCTAGTACTCAGACAAGCAAAATTTTCTTGCGCAAGAAAGTTGCCTATATTTTTCTGTGTGACCAGTGTGACCAGATGTGCATGATCTACGGTTACACTATTTTGTGTTTGTTTACAAATAAAATCAGTTGGAAATTCAAATTTTGTCAGAAAGCAAGCCGAAATGTACTATTTATGGGCTTTGTGGCACTGGAGAACGACAATGAACATAGAAAGCTACGCAATATTGGATAAATAAGTATCTATCAAATTATAAATAAATAAAATGAGTTAATTGATAAATAACAATATCCATATAATCGGATTCAATGAGACTAAATTTTTTTGTATTATGACAATTTTCTAGCACATTCCTGGCAGAACTCAGCAAGCCGCTAGCTATTGGTCGTTTTCATGTTGATGTCGATACACGAGTGTCGATGACGACAGAATATTGAAAATATCTATGTTCTACTCGAGCCCAGCAAATACCACCTTTTCCTTTCTAGTATATATCATTGCTTTTCCAGTATTAATCGGTCATTTATTTTGCTTGTCTGAGTACTCATTTGCAAAAATCTTGCGCAAGAATGCATTTATGCATTTTTATCGTTTCCATACGAATATTATCCCTGATTCTTGCGCAAGAAAATGTTGTTTGTCTGAGTACAAGGCTTTAAAAGTGCCAATTGGAAATTAAAGTCGTCAGCACACAATTTTTGTTTGATGGAGCTTCACATATGTACATCGGACTTCTCCTTAACAAGCTCCATAAACAATTGTGTCCTCGTGGTTAAGCTTCCGTCGTTTTCCACCTTTAATTATAAATCGCTCATTATTTTGCCAATTTCGTTAAATTTCAAAAAAAATTATTTTTCTCTCTTCTTACTCACATCGTTTGTTTACTTGAGCAAGCCGATCAGCTGACAAATGCTGCGAAAAATGCTGCGACCTTCCGCACTTTCGACAATGATGCGGCAGTGTAAAAAGCCTATTAGTCCACAATCCTGTCGGCCAATTATCGATAAGAATCTGTAGACTTCGTTTAGCTTACTAGATAGTAAGGCCAGTTAAATGAAAACGAAAAATTCCTAGCCGCTTTTTATACCCGGTACTCGAAGAGTAAAGGGGTATATTAGATTTGTGCAAAAAATGGATGTGTGTAACACCCAGAAGGAAGCGTTTCCGACCCCCTAAAGTATATATATATTCTTGATCAGCATCAATAGCCGAGTCGATATAGCTATGTCTGTCTGTCCGTCCGTCTGTCCGTCTGTCCGTCCGTCCGTCTGTCCGTCTTCATTAGCGCCTATAGCTCAAAGACCATAAAAGCTAGAGGAACACAATTTTGTATCCAGACTTCTGTCTTATCGCACTGTTACAAGTGTATTTCAAAATTTCACCCCGCCCCCTTCCGCCCACTCCAAGGACGAATAGCTGTGGCATGCACAATTTTAAAGATACGAGAAAACTAAAAACGCAGAATCATAGACACTGACCTTGTCTATCAGAGTGTTGAATCTGGATCAGATCGGATAATAAATATAGCCGCAATGAAGAAAACCATTTCGAAATGCATCGTTCCCTCTCGCTCTCTCTCACACACAGGGATAGGCGCTATGCCTGATAGAATATTTTGACGCCTAGTTCTCAGAGACTATAAGAGCTAGAACCACCAAACTTTCTATCCAAGCTCCTGTGATATCAAACCGAGACGAGTTTGTTTTAAAATTTGGCCACGCCCCCTTCCGCCCCCACAAAAGATGAAAATCTACAATTTTGAAGATACGGGAAAACCAACAACGCAGAATCATAGAAAATGACTATATCTATCAGAGTATTGAATTTGGATCAGATCGAATCATAAATATAGTCAGAAGGAACAAATGAAATTTGAATGGCCTTCCAAGCGCAGACTGATTCCCTCTCTCTCTCGCACACAGCCGTGTATGTATATGTAGGAAGTAGATAAAGCCATGTAGAAATGGCAGATGTAAAAAATGTATGTAAACAAATATGGAAACATCTAATAGATCAAAATTTTGGCTAAAATTAAATTTTTCCCTTTTGCCAACATGTAATAAATTACAACAAGCTCACATACATATATACTGACTGAGTACCGGGTATAAAGTAGAGCCGCGGCGTAGACGCGGCTCAAAACGTTCCCCCTCGTTTTTTATATGAAGTTTGACAGTAATTTTTATTTTCCGCAGTGCTGGATAACTGGCTTTAAATTGTAATAATGAAAAAACCTTTATTCCAGCTAAAAAATGTTTGGTAAAATAACAACTCGAAAGTTTCCGAAGGTTTTTCCTTTACAACAGTTTTAAATCTTTCTGTTCTATGTTATATATATATTAAAAACCATAAAAAAAAACTCCTAGTGTGGCCGTATGATTGCCAAAATATCCAAATAATCTGATCCAATTCTTTTCTGTATGAAACAGCCTCGAGATCGATTCTTTATTCGTCATATATCACCAGACTTCAAGTCATAATACTATTATGTCATATGAAAGAATGAGAGACAAAATTCAAAATTAGTTTTCTTTTTAGAACCCTGCTCGTGTGAATACTTAGTCGAGTTAACAGCTAGAAATCACTCTATAGGCATTATTAAAACGATTTATGTTTCTTTTTCACACTCTCATTTTAATTAATTTTTCCCGTCATTTACTGACGATTCTGGCGTATGACTCTTGCCATTACGTATGAATCTCACTCACAACGTTGCAAAAATCGTTTTCCCTCACGCTCTAATCGTTGTGTGTTATTTTACTCGCTGCAGTGTAGAATGTGTGTAACAAACGATTCGAAAGAAAAGAAAACGTCAAAAGGGCAACGGTAAATACATTTTCCTTAAATTGTCTGTCGGTGGCATTGCGGGTGTTTGCCAATTTCATAAAATAAAAAATAATTCGAGTGTTGGTTCTATTTATTATGTAAGTATAGTGAAAATATGTATGCTTAGTATACTCGGTACTCGAAGAGTAAAGGGCAGCGATCTGCACCGGTGGCTGTTTTCGACACCAGTGGTGTAATCATCTTTTTTGCGATCGCGGTGGTACAAGCACCGCCTAGAACGCGATTGCGGTGTTTAAACACCGCATAAGAAACGAATAAGTGTGTGAAGCGACAAGAAAATATGCGGTGCCTGAACATGCACAAAAATTGACTCGCTCAAATTTTGACGAGTTCAGTTTTTTTAATGCGATGTTTTGACGCAGAATAGTGAAATAAAGTAGACAAAGTTTGGAAAATATTGGGAGTACAAGTTCAATATTTTACCGTAATATTTTATTTCTTTTAATGTATGCGTCTTTAGATCATTTGCGGGGTAGTTTTTCTACACCTACTTTTTGTGCGGTGCCTGCTTGCATGTCGAAAATATACCCACTCAGAATGTGATGCGCAATTTTTGTTGACGAAATTTTGAAATACAGCTGTAACAGTATAATATCATAGGAGTCTGGATATAAAATTCGGTTGCTCTAGCTCTTATAGTCTCTGAGCTATAGGCGTCTATAGACAGACAGACAGACATGGCTATGTAGATTCGGCTCTTGATGCTGATCAAGAATATATATACTTTATCGGTTGGAAAACGCTTCATTCCTTGTGTTACACACAATAATACCACAAATCAAATATACCCCTATAATCTTGGAGTACAAGGTTTAATTACATATATCATAAGCTCACATACATATATACTGACTGAGCACCGGGTATATAACAACGGTATATATAACAACGTTTCCCCTCATTTTAAGTAGGTAAGGTGTTGCCAATGAGGCCAGGAAACTTGAAAGTATCACTGTGGACGGCGGTCCGCGTAGTGACAAAGCGCACCAGGAGAGTGTGCGACGTCGACTACTATACATACACAAAGAAATGAAAGTCTGCTGCGACCGTCCGATCATAACCACTGATACACCAATCGAATGGTATTGCAAAAACTAAAAGGATTAATTACCAAGACTTTGAAAAAATAAATGGTTCAGGAGAAAGAGCGGTGAAAGTGTTAAAGTAAAATTTAGAAAATTTGAGCTTTTGGGGCCGGTGGCGAATTATGTTTAATTTTGTTTGCATTGTTGTATTTTTGCTGAAAATTTGCGTAAAATGACACCTAATTTGTTAAAATCCGATGCTCCGTTCGAAAGACTTTTCCTAAACATGATTTTGGGAATTTTTGAAAAGGAAAATTTTTGTCCGGGTCTTTGTCTGTTTGATACAAAACGTTATTTAAGTTTCTTGGAATCATTTTATCTATGTTAAATAGCTGGATATAAAAACATTTGTTTTACCACTTTTGCAAAAACCCGCAAGTTTAGCGGGAAAACAGCTATAAAAAGCTACGTCTCTTCTGCCCATAGCTTATAAACCCCTGAAGCTAAAGACTTGCCCTATATGTAGTTGAAAAGGCGTTTTAAAATTCCTTGCATGCTTTCTAAACTAATTTTGTCTAAATACCATAGATTAAAAACTATGGCAAAAATTTATCAATGATTTATCGAAAACGACTATTTTTAAATTAAAAACTGTAAAGACTTTAAAATTCCTTAACTTTTGATATATAACACATTTCTGTAAAAATGCGCGTTTGAAAGTTACTTAGCAACAAATCAGCCATTTTCAGCTTGACACGGAACTTACAGAAATAAACGAATCGAGTAACATTTGGGCAAACCCCAGGCTGGACAAGTCAAAAATGCATGAAAATTCAGACTGCGGCTTTTTATTGTCGCTGGGTGAATATATATATCTCTAAGCGATTTAATTTTATTTTTATTGAAAATTAGTGGTTTTGTTGTTTGCTATTAGATTTTTGTCTTTCCAATTTGAATTTAAATGTTTAGGAACGGTTGGCGGCTATTGTTTGATAAAAAGAGATGTTTGCTCTCGATACCCCTTCGATACCCCGAATAATTTCAGTATTTTGTTAAAATACTACACAGAATGCGGTAACACTTGCCAATGATGCGCCGCACAGTAAGACATCAGACGCAAAGAGGTGGCAAAAGTCAAAGTCTCTTTGAGAGCTTTGGATAAAATAAGAAAACGCATCTAACGGAAAATTTCGCAGAGCTTTCAAAAATTTTCAAGATAATCAGACTTTTAGTTTAGGAGATATGAGCATTCAAAGTTGAACATTATTTCACTTATTGCATCTTTCAGGATGAATTAAACGTAAACTAAGTTACGTATGATAATGTTTTTGGTGTTCCCTTTATGTATATTTTCATTGTTATCCATACTCAATAAAAACCTGGTTTGTTGCACAGACAGTTGTAAAGAAAAACGTATTCTCAAAACCATCTAGTTTTTGAGCTGTTTTTCAACTTTGACCTGACCATACAATTTTACTTTAGTTCCCAATCTAATTTTGCGATTCTGAGGCGTTTGGCTTCTAGATCGATTTAAGTGAGGCTACCTCCCACCTTGTGTCTACCCTTCTATAACCGGCACCGCCGCGGCAAACGGCGTCAAGTCGACGTCCGTGTCTGGAGATGTAGAAGCTCTCGGCGTGTTCGCGAATGGCAGTATTACTTTCGGACCAGGCCGGCGTTGCGGGTCCGCTCGCCCAGTCCTGTCCCGGCCGGATCAACGGGTAGTCGCTGGCACCTCCGTAGGGACAGCAGCCATACCTGTCGTTGAGTCGCCACTGGACGCCAAAGGTTCGTCCGAAGTGTGATCCGCGCTCCATTATATGCTATAAAAGAAATGTATTAGCATGGTTTTTCAAAATCGGTTTAGAAGTGGGGTTGCTGCATCTATAGTGCCTAGGTTAGTGATTATGGTTGCAGGGACATGCTGAGGGTCACTGCCCAACTGAGCGCGGTGCCATTGATTCTTAAAAACGATACCATAATTAATGTACCTATATAAAGCCGAAAAAAATAAAATAATAATTAATTGCATATACATTTTTGAGTCCCCAAATCTTGCAGAAAAAGTCATTTTTGAAATGTCGTGTCGACTAGTGCTATCGAACTCCACTCTTAGCCGAATGGCGACCTTGGGAGATACACCGAACCACCCGTTTGTTTCCGCCCTTAGCAACCTACGTCCAACTCAATGGCCACGGAAATTAACTCATCACGCCGCCTCCGGTATACCATGCTTACCCCGATACACGGGTTGCTCCTCTGCTGGCACACGCGAAACTGCCGCTGGCTCATCGCCCTCCATCTTCCGTTGCTCACTTGGTATTTATTTTATTTTCTTTAAATTTCGCCGCCCGCGCAACTGAAGCTCCCCAATAAAACACGGTGTGATTCACATGCTCTTTATCACTAAATCACATCGACAGTTCCTATCTTCTCGCCAACTTATTAAATTCACTTCGTTTCTTATGGCTATAATATACTCTAAGAGAAATGAATAATGAGTAATAAGTAATGAATAATAATGAACTCAACAGATCCATAATTCCAGTCTGCTCCTCGCAGGCTTATGGTTCGTGCGGGGAGGGTCGCATGACACTTTTACCAAAACAACAACTTCACCCCGTCAACAGGAAAGCATTTTAGCTGAGTCAACAACAAACCGCATCGGCAGCAAATTCTGCTGACAATGCGATCATTCCTCCGAGGCCAACAACCTTGGTGCAATTGCTGAACATCACAATTGCCCAAATTGCACCAGCCAATAAAATTAAATTAAATAAATATTAATTTTACATTAATTATTATTTTACCATTTTACCATATTCTTATTAAAGGGATACTCTTTCCATCGCAATCATCAGAGGCTGTTGCCGGGTCATCATCGCTCTTTTTTTCTGTAGGGGGGAAATCCATTGAAAGCCGATAAGTGTGGGACTTGGAGTTACCTCACCCACTAAAAACCCTCCTACTCTCCGTATCCCTCTCGAGGTACGAACGCCGAAGTATTATTCGCGAGGGGGAGATGGCATGTAAACCGTCACTAGATCCTATCTAGGATTTGAATTTCGGTTTCGCTGCCTTTCAGCGCGACGCAAGGATAGGATGATCTCTGCAGCATAGGTGCTCACGGCAACCCAATTGTTTTGCGAGCTGAGTAGGATATCCATTAGGTCATTGACTATAAATGGCCTCCTAATGCCTAGGCTAAGCTCTTCCCGCTCTGCAGTAAGTCTTAAACAGACAAAAAATACGTGTTCTGCATTTTCTATGGTCCGCGCACAGTGTGTGCAAAATGGGTCCGTCTCGCGTTTGAACCTATGCAAATAGGCTTTAAAGCACCCATGTCCTCTTATGAGCTGCGTGAGATAAGAATTAGTTTCTCAGAATTTTCTCAGAATGCTCGCCTTCTTTATCTCCTGTGGCTTCAAGATGATTTTTGAAGCTTAGTCTGTGGTCTAAGAGTACGCCCAGGTATTTTAACGCTGGGAAAGACTCAATTTCGTCCGTTCCACTCGCCACTCTGGCAGTCTCAACCTTTCTTTTGGAGCTAAGCAGGACCGATTCGGTTTTATGCGCTGCAAGGCTGAGGCGTTTTCCTGTAGCCAGCACATTACTCGTCTGATTGTTTCATTTGTGTTCTGCTCCACACCTTCCAGTGTTTTGTTTACTGCTACGATTGCAAATTCGTCTGCGAAGCCAACAATGCTGCAGTCAACTGGTGTTTCCAATCGCATTATTCCATCATACATAACGTTCCACAGTAACGGTCCGAGTACAGAGCCCTGTGGAACACCACCTGTTATGTTCTTCCTTTTTTGTCCCTCCGAAGTGTCTTATATTAGCACTCCGTTTTTAAAATAACTCGCCACCAGGCTCACTAGGTACTCGTTTATGCATAGGCTGGAGAAGGCGGCGATGATTTTTGGCCATCTAGCAGAATTTAATGCGTTTTTAACATCTAGAAAGGTTATCAGGCAGTACTTTTTGTTGCCGCCGCGCCATCTCTTTCCTGCTAGGACTATGGCATCTATGGTTCTTCTCTGTTTCCAGAATCCGAATCGGAGGTCGGATAGGCCCTGGTGGCAAGAGATCTCTGTTTCCAGCCGGCTTGCTATGATTCTCTGGAAGAGTTTCCCCGCTACGTCTAACATGCACAGCGGCCATATCCTGAGGGATCTTCAGGGTCGTTTTGGGAGAAGCACGAGCCTCTGCAGCTTCCAACGCGAAGGGAAGACTTCTTCTTGCATGCATTGGTTGAATATTTCAACCACCATCTCCGGGAATGCTGACGCTATCGGCTGAAATGCTTTAGCGGGTATGCTGTCGGGACCTGGCGTCTTCATGCTCTTGACTGCCTTTATAAGCTCATCTGCGTCGATTTTTGGCGTTGGGGGTGTTCCCAGTTGCGTGGTAGGCTCATAGATTAGTTCAGCTTGCGTTGGGAATAGCGTTTCTACGATTTTCGTCAGAATTTCCGGACTGGTGGGCATTGCCTTGCGCGCTTGCTTGCTCATCACCAGCTTGTAGGCTAGGCCGAAAGGCTGTGCGTCCGCTTTATCGCACAGATCCCTCCAGTAGTTTGACTTGCTGCATTTGATCTCTTTGGTGAGTTTGGACCGCTGCTGGTGGTAGTTAGAGCGTGCCTCAGCGGCTTCCTGAATTGATTCGGGGTCTTGGGGTCTTTGCCTTGCCCTTTTCGTTGTCCTCTGGTACAATGTCATGCTACGTGGCTTCCTCGTCTCAGATCAGCAGTATTTTGCGACCACCAATACACTGGTTTTCGCCTTTTCGTCATAGCAGCATCGCAGGCCGCTTCCATTGCTTTCACTAGCATGTTGGCCCGTCGTTCCGCATCTCCATGCATTTGTTCACTGTTTAGCTCGAACATTAGTAGCAGGCATTGCGTGTCTATTTCTTCAGTGCTCCAGGCTGTACGCCTCGGGATTTGTATCCGTCTGGTGGTGGTATCATCTATGCAGCATGTAATTGCCCGGTGGTCACTGTGTGTGTATGCATTTGATACCCTCCAACTGGCGCACCGAGCTAACTGTGGGCTGGCGAATGTGACATCGATTATGGATCCTCGGTCACCCCTTGAGTAGATGTGGGCTGTTCCAGTGTTCAGGAGCTCCGTAATTTGAGTTTGCATTTTGGACCCATGTCTCGGAAGGCTTCGCTAGGTGTGGCTTGCTTAAGATGGTGACGTCGATATCCTCTTCTCTTACTGTCTGCATGTGCAGGTCCTGTGCTGCTCTGCAGTGGTTCAAATTAAGCTGCAGGAACTTAATTTTGCCCATGGGTGTGGGTTTTTGTAGCCTTCACATACATGGGGCATGGTCTGCTGAGCGTCCCATGTGCCGTATTATCAAGCCCTGCTCTTGTGCAAAAGGTGCATGAGGGTTCCTGTTTGCAGTCCTTCGATTTGTGCTGAGTGCCACCGCAGTTATAGCACTTACTTGTTTCATCATGGCCGCTCCTGCATCTCGCCGCGATGTGTCCAAATGCTAGTCACTTGAAGCACGTCCTCGGCTCGTTCTTCTGTCGGATTCGACAGATTGACCACCCAAATCTTAGTTTCCCCTCCTGGAGCAGCTTGTCCGCAAGTTCCCTGGGGAGGAGGGTATTTGCCGTCAGCGTTCCTCGGTACGCTTTCCAAAGTTTGGGAACTGCTTCGATCGGCAGGTCTCCGTCAATTTTTGCGAAGATGACTTCAAGGACTTCTTCTGGCGTTGTCCATTCCGATAGATCCCTGACCTCTAGCAAGATCTTCTCGGAGATAGACTTGACCTCGGCTATCTTGCCCACTTTCATTTGCACTGCTTTGAGCAGCTTTGCGGTGGCGTCGTACCCAAACTTTCCCATCTGTAGCAAGAGTTCTCCTGCCGTGGTACGCCGTATTCCGGACACTGATTCTCTATACTCCATGATAGTCTTGTCTGATTTTACCGCTCTGAGTACCTCTGCGTAGGACGCCTGGTCCTAGCATTTGACGATGAGTGCATCTGGTCTTCGGGCTCTCCTGGGCTGGTTTGCCTGTCGTTTCGGCTCTTGGCCCTGGCTGTTTCTTCTTTTATTAGGCCTCTGCTCGAGCGTTTCGGCCATCCTCGAAGGATTTTTTGCGCGAGGTTTCTCCATGTGTTTGTCGTTTTTCGGCTGATTATCCGTTTGTAGTTTGGTATCTTCTCTTTGCCGTTCTTCGCCTTTCCTTTCCAGGCATTTCGTGCTGGCGGCTCCTCTCTGCTCCTCTTCGTGCAGTTGCTCACTAACTGCTACCTGGATTTGTTTCATCTGTTTAAGGGAATCCTTCATTGCCCGTTTTATCGTTCGTACCACGGGCCGCTTGTCATTCATTAGGTAAATGAGCTCACCCAGGATGCTCCAAGCTTGTTGAGTTGTATCCTGCACGACGGCTCGTTTCCCTTCGCCCTTTTTGAGGGCGTCATCCTCTGTGGGGAATCCGGACTTCTAGACTCTCTGCTTTTTTTTGAGAGTCTCGGTCTCCAATTCAACTACGCTTTCCAATGCGGCAGCGGGCTTCGATTTCAGTGTCTTCGTTGGGGTTCGCGCCATTTTCTGGGACTTATTAAAGGCGATTCCTTCCTCTTCCTCATTGTTTGTGTGTGTTTTTTTTTTTTTTTTTTTTTTTTATATCTTCGTATTTATTAAGCTCTATAAACAAACTTAAAACTAGTAAAAATTTACGAAATACAGGAATTGAAATGGGGTAGGGGCCCCTCGTCATGCGGTACTACCACCCGGCATTGCTTCGCATGCGATGTGGACTCCTACTCCGTCTGCTCCTTCCGCCTTCTGCCTCCACTCCTCGCATGACGCTGGCGGCGAACTCGCCTCCCATGTCTTGGGGTCCGCTATCATTAGGGGTACCAGGGTCTCGACGCTGATTCGAGCCCCAGCTACTGCCTCCAGCGCCTGTCGTTCGTGGTGGAACCGGTGGCACTCGAAGAGGACGTGTTGAGCGTCCTCCAATATGCCCGCACCACACTCAGGGCACCCGTCCCCTGCCTCGTGCCCGAAGCGCTTGAGGTAGCTGCAGAAGCAGCCGTGACCACTCAGCACCTGGGTGAGGTAGAAATCTACCTGCCCGTGACTCCTTCCGACCCAGCACGCTATGCTCGGGATGAGCGTGTGAGTCCAGCGCCCTTTGGTTGACCGGTCCCAGTGCATCTGCCAGTTTGCGATGCTACTCCTTCTTGACTACTCCTTCGATGACCAGCGCTGCTTCGTCCGAGATGGTCCGGAACGAGCACGCTGTCCTCATGGCGCACAGTCTATAAACTGCCTCCACTCCTCGCATGTAGCTCTTCACCTTCGCTGCTTCTGCCCACACTGGCGCGCCATAGAGCAGCTGGGACGTCACCACGCTAGTCAGCAGCTTCCTCGTGGCCTGCTTCGGTCCTCTCGTGTTGAGGAGCATCCTGGACCATCCTGGACTGCAGTCCCACAGGCCTTCCTCTGCGCGTACTCCAGGTGCTCCTTAAAAGACAAGCGCGTATCTATGCGGACGCCTAGATATTTGATCGCCCTCTGCGAAATGATTGTGGTCCCGCCGACCTGCACTCTAGCGGACTCAACCCCCTTCCGGCTCGAAATTAGGACCGCCTCCGTTTTTTGGGCCGCCAGCTCAAGTCCTGCGAAGGCTAGCCACTCCTCTACGGCTTGGATGGCCGCGTTGGCGTGGGTTTCCGCTGTGGCGAGCTCCTTGGCCACCACCACTATTGCCACGTCGTCGGCAAAGCCCACCAGGCTTGTGTTGGCTGGCATCGGTAGCCTTAGGGCTCCATTGTACATGGCGTTCCAGAGCAGCGGTCCCAAAACGGAGCCCTGGGGGACTCCGGCTGGGACCTCGTAAGCCCTGGGACCCAGGCTCGTGTCTATAGACAGCACCCTGTTGCTAAAATAGCTTTGCGCTATGTTCAGCAGGTAGCCCGGGATGTGGAAGGACCGAAGTGCCTCCAACGTGCGGCCCCAATCGGCCGAGTTGAAGGCGTTCCAGTGTTACCACCAGACAATAGGACTTCGTCCCTCCTTTCCACCTGGTCCCTGCGGTGGCGTCCACTGCCGTTTTAACCACCCTGGAGATGGCGTCTATCATCGACCTCCCCTTCCTGAAGCCGTACTGGTTCTCGGAGAGACCACCAGCTGCTTCAATTGCTGCTCCTAGCCTCGCGCCGATCACTCCCTCAAAGACCTTCCCTATAGAGTCTAGGAGGCAGATTCATCTGTAGGGGGAGGAGGCCTCCCCCGGTTGCTTGCCCGGCTTGGCCAGTAGGAGGAGCCGTTGCCGTTTCCACCTCTCGGGGAACGTCCCCTCATGGAGACATTTGTGGAAGAGGCCAGCTACTTCCCTCGGTAGCAGCGATAGTGCCAGCTTTAGCGCTCTGTTGGAGATCGCATCTGGTCCCGGAGCCTTATTAGGCTTCAGGTGCGCACCGGCCCTCAGCACCTCGTCTTCCGTGACCTCGCAGATGTCGGCCGGGTCCAGCTTGGAGCGTGGGGTGATCGGTATGGTGACCGGGTTTAATCGCGGAAACAGGGCGCGAACAATCCCCTCCAGTGCCACGGGATCGGTTGGGGATTTGCTGCCCGCATTGACCCTCTTCACGACAATTCTGTAGGCGCTTCCCCAGGGATCTTCTTCGGCGTCATCGCACAGCTTAAGGAAGCAGTTCTTCTTGCTGTCCCTGATGGCAGACTTCAGCTTCTTCCTCGCCGCTTTAAAGGCCTCGCTGCAGTCAGCTAGGCGCGGTGTGCCCCTAGCTCGTTGGAGCTGCCTTCTGGCGCGGAGGCAGGTTCGGCGGCGCTCCGCTATCTCCTCGCTCCACCAGAACACCGGTTCGTGGTGTGCCCGGAACGTCTTCCTCTAGAGCATACTCTGGTCACAAGCCTCTTCGACTGCGTCCGCCAGTTTGGTCGCCCACTCGTTGGCTCCATCTTCCTGGTTGGCAGCGTATCGTTCGAGAGCGCTCGCGAAGGACTGGGGCCTCAGCGTGTCCGGCCGGAACGCCTTCCCCTGTCTGGGTGGGACTCCTCTCCCTCTAGTAGGCAAACCTAGAGAGCACTGGATGGCCTCGTGGTCGCTGGCGGTGTAGACCTCGCTGATCCTCCATCGGGCGTGACGGGCCAGCGCGCTGCTGACATAGGTCAGGTCGATGACCGACCCTGCGCCTGCCCTGTTGAAGGTGTGTTGGGACCCTTCGTTCAACAGGACAACGTCCACCGTCGCAAACGCCTCCAGCACCGTGAGGCCTCTGGCATTGGTTCAGGAGGACCCCCACTCCTGGGCCCAGGCGTTGAAGTCGCCCCCGACTACGACGTTTCTCCGACCTCGTATGTCGCTGCTGAGCTCGTCCAATATGCGGCTAAAGGACTCCAGGGATAGGCTGGGTGCCAGGTAGCAGCTATAGATCCAGGTGCCGCCGATGTTCCCTCGAACGAAACCGTCCGCCGACCTGATGTCGCAAATGGTTGGCATCTCCCTGCCGCAGAGCCACAGGGCCGCCTTGCCGGAGCGGTCCATGGCCCACTCGCCGCTGCTAGCTGCCCTGAACGGTTCGCTTAGGATTGCCACCTCCGAGCCCAGTTCGCGGACCGTCTGGGTCAGGAGATCCTGCGCGGCCCTGCAGTGATTCAGGTTGAGCTGAATCAGCTGCATGGTAGTCTGGGCTTTACACCCGCACTGCTTGATGATGGGCAGTTCCTGCCGCCAGCCTGGTGCCTGACCTCCTTCAGGCCCGCTGTTGAGCAGATGAAGCACGATGGCTCATTGCTGCAATCCGCTGCCTTGTGCCCCTGTCCTCCACATTTAATGCAGCATCCACTCCTGTCCACCGTGCTCTTGCAGTTGTTTGCAATATGCCCGGTTTCCAGGCATCTGTAGCACCGCGGCCGTCCGTCTCTCTCCCTAATCCTGCAGATGGACCAGCCCACTCTTACCTCGCCACGCTGTATGACAGCTTTGCCCAGGAAAAATGGCAAGCTCAGTACAGCGACCTGCGACTCCGCGTAGCCGCGGCGCAGGCTCCGCACCCTTTTTCGGCCCTCGTCCAGCTTGAACTGGCTCGCCATAGTGGCGCAGATCTCTCGCTCCGTCGCTAGAGGGTCGAGGTTGCGTATCTCCAGCACTACCACCTTTGAGTCCTCCGTCATGGCACGCACTGAAGCCCCGTCGCCGAGGACCTGCGCAATGCTGTTCCTCATGGCCTCAGCGCTCTCTGCGCTGCCTTTGGCCACCTCCAGGAGAAGGTTGCCGTTGTTGGTGCGGCGTACCTTGGCGACGCATTTCCCCAGGCCCGACAGCTGCTCGTCTTCCCTCCTGGTGACCATCGCGAGCACCTCGCTGTAGGTCTTACCGCACGACTGCACTATGACCGCGTCGGGACGTGTGCGGCGTGCTGTCCTCGTCCTCTTCTCTACTGTTTTCCATCCGCTGTCCGGATTAGCGGGGCCCTCGGGCTTGCTCGTGGCGCTGGGCGTCGCCTCCTCCACCTGTGGTCGCATTGGCGGCTTGTTTCGCGACTTTTTGGTTGCGTTGGATCCTTTCGGCTGCGCTTGGTGCGGGGCGGGCCCGGCTCCGCTAGCGTGCCTTCCGACACTGTCGGCTGGCTCAGCCTGCGCCATGGCTCCGTTTGCGCTTCGACATCTTTCAGCCAGACCTTCTGGGTTTGGGCGTGGGTCTCCTTGGCTTCGCTCAAAGTGCTCTGAGAGCATCTCGAGCAGACGGGCTCAACGTCGAGGTCTTCCTGCGTGTCGCTGATGCCCGCTTCGGCTGCTCTGCTCGCCTCCTAGATGCTCGAGTGCAGCTCCTTCATGCGCACGAACAGCGTTCTCGTCGCCACGTTGATGTGGCGAATGTTTTTGTCCATCATCCTGGTGGACACCTCTTCCAGGAGTTTTCCCAGCTCCTCGAGATTCTCGAGGCAGGATGCCTCCTGGCGCGCCTTACTCCTTTTGGGCGGCGTCTTCCGCTGCGAGCTCTCTGGACTGGTGGGGTCGCAGGCTCTCTTAGGGGTCTCCCTGGAGTCCGCGACCGTGCTCTGCGCTGCTACTGGATCTGGGTCTGCCGAGGGTATCGGCGATCGAGGAAGTTTGCTACTCTTCCTAAACGCCGATGCGTCCATTGGCTCCATTTCACGCGGTCTGCGCTAGGGGGTCCCGCGTTGGCCACGGATTTCCCCTTGGCTGATCGATGGGGGATATACCGCCCCTCCCCGGTCCCCGACGTCCCGTTGACCGGAACGCCGCCTGGGCGCGGGATCGGAAATCGGTCGGTACCGTGACCTTTCCCTGTTCCCCCTGTCCAACCTGCTACGCCTGTTATTAAGCTGTCTTGCTCGTCTCTCGCTCCGCCTAGGTGTAAGCAATGAATTGCCCGATCGCGCAATTCGTTGCACACGGACAGTTGCTGGTTGCTACGATGTTATGGTAGCCGCTAGGTGCCAGCTGGAAGATTGTGCGCTAGCCAGCACTGCCGGGGCCAGTCAGCTGTTCGGCAAGCTTCGAGAAAAGCGAGAAGCAAAAATCGCGCGTGGAAAACCTTGTTTTGTCCACGGGCGTGGAAACTGTGACTGTGTGTGTTCCCTCCGCCTCTCTTCTCGGAATGGTGCACCGCTTTAAGACTGGTAAAAGCGCTGGATGGATTTCCTCGGCGCAATGACAAGACTTGGTACGTACCCCTTCCCTTTGGACGTCACCTGATCACCTGTTTCGCTTTTTAGGGTGGCTCTATCGCTCGAATTATGGCAAATCGCTGGAGGAATAACAAAACGCGTCCGTTTTCACTTTCACACATTACATATATCATTAGCTCACATACATATATATTGACTGAGCACCGGGTATATAGCAACGGTATATATAACAACGTTCCCCTTCGTTTTAAGTAGGTAAGGAGGCCAGGAAATTTGAAAGCAGTCCGGCAGTCCGCGTAGTGATGAAGCGCACCAGGAGAGTGTGCGAAGACGACTTCGATATATACACGAAGAAATGAAAGTCTGCTGCGACCGTCCGATCATAACGAGTGATACACCAATCGAATGGTATTGCAAAAACAAAAAGGATTGCTTACCAAGACTTTGAAAAAAGAAATGGTTCAGAAGAAAGAGCGGTGAAAGTGTAAAAGTAAAATTTAGAAAATTGGAGCTTTTGGGGCCGGTGGCGAATTATGTTTAATTTTGTTTGCATTGTTGTATTTTTGCTGAAAATTTGCAAAATTTGTTAAAATCCGATGCTCCGTTCGAAAGACTTTTCCTAAACATGATTTTGGGAATTTTTGAAAAGGAAAATTTTTGTCCGGGTCTTTGTCTGTTTGATACAAAACGTTATTTAAGTTTCTTGGAATCATTTTATCTATGTTAAAAAGCTGGATATAAAAAACATTTGTTTTACCACTTTTGGAAAAACCCGCAAGTTTAGCGGGAAAACAGCTATAAAAAGCTACGTCTCTTCTGCCCATAGCTTATAAACCCCTGAAGCTAAAGACTTGCCCTATATGTAGTTGAAAAGGCGTTTTAAAATTCCTTGCATGCTTTCTAAACTAATTTTGTCTAAATACCATAGATTAAAAACTATGGCAAAAATTTATCAATGATTTATCGAAAACGACTATTTTTAAATTAAAAACTGTAAAGACTTTAAAATTCCTTAACTTTTGATATATAACATATTTCTGTAAAAATTCGCGCTTGAAAGTTATTTAGCAACAAAAACAGCCATTTTCAGCTTGACACAAAACTAAAAAATAAAAGAATTGAGTAATATTTGGGCAAACCCCAGGCTGGACATGTCAAAAATTCATGAAAATTCAGAGTGCGGCTTTTTATTGTTGCTGGGTGTATATATATTGCTCTAAGCGATTTAATTTTATTTTGATTGAAAATGATTGGGCGTCTTAAGAAAAATCATACTCTTAATTTTCAATAAAGACTTGATATTGAAAATGAAGAGCTTCACAAAAAAAAAAAATGTAAAGGTAACCCGGAAAAGACATTTAAACTGGGCATTTGGGAGTTTCACCACGAGCACCAAATTGTTTATGGAGCTTGATAAGGAGGAGTCCGATGTATGTGAAGCTATCGTTGGCTCCATCAAACAAAAATTGTGTGCTGCCGACTTTAATTTCCAATTGTCACTTGTAAAGTTGGAATCAGTGCATCCCAAAAGATCCTTGTGGACACTTGTAAGTTGTTGTGTTATCGTTTTGTTGTTTGCTATCAGATTTTTGTCTTTTAAATTTTAATTTAAATGTTTAGGAACGGTTTGGCGGTTATTGTTTGACAAAAACAGAAGTTTGCTCTCGATACCCCGTCGATACCCCAAATAATATCAATGTTTTGTAAATATACTACACAGCATACAGTAACACTTGCCAATGATGCGCCGCACAGTGGGACATCAGACGCAAAGAAGTGGCAAAAGTCAAACATTTTATGAGCGCTTCGGATAAAATAAGAAAACGCATTCAACGGAGAATTTCCCAGAAATTTTCAAGATAATCAGACTTTTAGTTTTGGAGATATGAGCATTCAAAGTTGAACATTATTTCACTTATTGCATCTTTCAGGATGAATTAAACGTAAGCCACGTTACGTATGATTCTGTTTTTGGTGTGCCCTTTAAGTATATTTTTATTGTTATCAATACTCAATGAAAACCTGGTTTGTTGCACAGACAGTTATAAAGAAAAGCGTATTTTCAAAACCATCTAGTTTTTTAGCTGTTTTTCAACTTTGACCTGACTTTACAAAAAAAGTTCATAAAGTTCATTTTCCCGAGATATTTTTTGTATATGTTTATTGAATATTCCTTTACCTATGTTCCAATCCCTATTTTGAGCCGTTTGGCTCCTAGATCGATTTAAGTGAGGCTACCTTGCACGAAAAACAGACAAAAAAGGCCTATCGCAGCTGCTAAATACCATACAAAATCATGTTTTGACCGTTTTTCGAGCCAGGTAGCGTCACTTAAATCTATCTTAAAGCCAAACGCCTCAAAATCAAAAAATGGGATTGGAAACATAAGTAAAGAAATATTCAATGAAAATATAAAAAAAATATCTCCGGAAAATTTTATTAGGTTTGTTTGTAAAGTCAGGACAAAGTTGAAAAACAGCTCAAAAACTAGATGGTTATGAAAATAATTTGTTTTATATAAGTGTCTGTGCAACAAACCAGGTTTTGGTAACTCGGGGAAACGAATATTCAATGAACATAGACAATCATTAATGAATATGACGAACAGCAGTGGACCAAGTGCACTTCCCTGTGGAAGGCCGGAAGTAGCGTAGTAAGGGTCAGAATGCTTTCCATTTACCATCACAACATACTCCCACCGTTCAAGATATGATGCAAACAAACTGAGCAGGTAGGAATGAATCCCTAAACAATGAAGCTTGCCTATAAACGAACAGTGGGAGACTTTATCAAAAGCAATAGTAAAGTCAGTATAGACAACGTCAACTTGGGAGTGCATTTCGAAAGCATGTGTGCAAAAATGACTGAAAACGATCAGATTGGTTGTCGTTGATCCACCCGGCATAAAACCATGCTGAGTAGGGCTAATATAAGACTTCAGGAGGAACGTGACCTCTTTGGCAATGATTCGCTCAGGAAGTTTTTGAAACATTGGTGAGCTTGGCGATTGGTCTGTAATTTTAAATTTCGTTCGCAGAGAAATTGTGAAAAAAATTTTAAGTGGATCAGCTGCGAAGCAGGATGGCGGAAAAGCCATCTGTGTCAGGTTTACTGGAATCATCCAGATCGGCAACTGCTTCCGGAATGTCCGCTTCCGATACATCAAGGGTCCCAATATTGACCACCGAAGGGATGGTGTCCAAAACAACCGAATCATGCATAAATGCACCCGGCTCAAAATTAGATCTGAAGAAATAAGCAAAAAGGTTTGCTATGCAGCTAATAGTATTAGCGCTCACACTGCCTAGATTCATGGCTGAAGGAAGAGTGCTCGTTGGTCTTTTTGAATTAACAAAACGCCAGAACGACTTGCGATTGACTTTGAGTCCCCTTTCAACATCGGCAATATACTGGTTATATAAAAATTTGTTAAAAAAAAAAAAACGCTTATGCTGCACATATCCAATCAGCAGGGTCACGGTGTTACTAAAACGTTAAAAGAACTTATTACGCAGATTCTTGTAGCTGACCAGACCCTTCGTATACCAGGGTAGTCTACCAATGAAATTTAGCGACGAATACCAACGGCTTATGATGCATGTCACATTCTGCAATAGGCAGTACGCAACACGAAAGACAACAATCGATATCCGAACTAACAACAAATACATCTAGAATCTTGTTTAACACATTAAAGACGCTATTGACTTCGGTTAAGCCCATACTAAAACAATCATCCAGTAAAAGAATCTCATGTGGCAAATGCACGTTGCTCGGCACCATAGCCGACGACTGTGGATAGGCGGACCACACCAACGAACCCAGATTGAAGTCGCCAATTACGCAGAGATATTGCCAACATATATGGTAATTTACAGGACCGCCACCGTAAATTACCATATATGTTGGCAATATTCTGCGTGTTCGCCTTGTAAGTTTCATAGCTGCTATTCGGGGGAATATACGAGGCGCTGACCATTGGTCAGGGCAGAAGTAGGGAATACCAATCCAGGTGTTAATACCGAAGATAGTGCTCCAATTAAGAGCGCCGGGTTGCTGACTCCCCCCAAATGTCGAGTGCAGCGACGGTGCAAGCAAGGCACACGAAGAACTGCATTGGCTTATGTTGTTGTAATGATGACGTCAGAAGTGCACATAGCCGAAATAGAGCGCCAGCAAGAGCATTGACGTCCAAGCCAGCAGCAGCCGAGCGAAGATCGCACAAAGCGCAGTGTGAAAAAAAATATGTTGTTGGTGTTCCAAAGAATGCCGAATATGAAGCAACGGCTCGTTGCCCATTGCAGAGAGGCAAGAACATGAAAGCAGAATGGCCTGTCGAGAAGCGGCCATCCAAAAACCATAGGCACCGCACACTGGAACTTCCTGAGTCGGGGTGGACGTCCACAATGGCACAAGTGTAGATTAACAGCCGTCAGATCAGCTGCAGGCTGCACAAAGCGGGAAACTCTTACCGATACTGGCCAGAATTTGTCATCAAAAACCATCGGGAATAGAGGCTCAGGGACCCCAAGTTTGAAATTAACGAACTTCAACGCAGATATGTCAGCATCTCGTTTGACCAACTTCGCACAGGAAATTTCGGCTTCGGTGGCAAATTTACTGATATGCAGGTATTTTCGGCTCGGCAATACATATAACTGCTCACAGCTCGGAGCAACACCAACAAAACGCTTAGAAGTTTTGTTGCGATTCTTCCTTCTCTTTCCTTCGGACTGTCACGAAGCCGTCCGAATCAGAAGGGAGAGCGGCAGCTGACCCCGGGTCAATGACCGCAGTCGAGGTGGCGGCCACTAGCCGTGGAGACAGTAGATCAGTCACCGGTATGGCATTATTGGCATCCTTCTTAGCAGCAACCGGTTTCACCCTCCTATTCAACTTAACCGGGAGGGCAGCCTGAAAATCTGACTTGAGATCCCGATACAGGCTTTCAAGCTTCTGCACCTTGTCACTCAGTTCGTCAATTTTGGAGTGCGAATCATTCGCAACCACACAGTTATCACACTGCCACAACAAGTTGTGCAGATTAGTTAGAAGTTTAATAGCATCGGAGGGCAAATCAATTCACGACAGATGAAACGCACGGCAGCACAGCGACGAGCAGTTAACACCGTCAAAGCAGCTAAGCTGAGCAGCAGTGACGCTCAAATTGCATTCCGAGCATTGATGACGAGACATGGCGAAAAACACGACCGAACGCAGTGAGAGCTGACTGATCACTGATCATTGTCTTCTTCTATCCACAGGGCTCTTACCGGCAGGATTGTTGCAGTTTCTTATTAACAGAAAAATCCAATGCTGCGACCAAACCAGTGTAAAAAGGGTATAAGGTGGAGCCCCTTGACCAAACCTGGCCATGCTGAATTTAGTTAGTCGCCTATACCCGTTATTTTTCTTACAAAATATACAAAAATCTGAAAAAAGAAAAAGTCGGCATACGAAGGTTTGGAGAAACGGCTCCACCTTAGCCGTTTATTCATCGAATGAAACCTTAAACGGCGTCAAATTAAAGTACCTATCAAAAACATAAAAAAAAAAAAACAAAAAATTTCCGAAAAAAATGCAGCAAAAAATTATTACATTTAATTTTGAAAGCTTAATAATATCTCGACGGTAAGCTGCATTTACAAGGATTTTAGGTACGATTTATAGCTGCAGCTATCAGCTATTCAGAACTGCAAAGTTTCATACAGCCAGATGTAAGATATATGTGAAGATATGTAAGATATATATGCCAGATATATGTGAAAAAAGCAGCTACATCTGAAAAAAATACCAGATTAAAAAAAAGTTCTTTAAAAAAACTACACCATAAAAAAACCATAATTCTTTAAAAAATGTTAAATCCCGAAATCGATCAGAAATAGTCATTTTTGGCCACAGTGGAAATAAAAAGTTCAATCTTGTCGAGTTGTCGCGTACGTTTTTGATAATTTAACTAAATTTACTAAATTTAGCTGAATATCCTGTTTTCAACAATCGTTTCTTTGTTAACAGTAAGTTTCCGATGTTCCTTCTGTTTTGATTATATTATATTTATACAAAAATTCACGGCAATGTACTTATTTCAGTTCCATGTTATGACTTCATATGGCGTCAACCAGAAGTAAAACACGTGTTCGGTTAATCGGACAGAAAAACGATACGTTATATCCAACAATTCTTCCATCAATCCAAGAAGCCTTAAAATGCGTTTTCTTCTATAAGTTTGACAAAAAGGAAACCAATAATGTTTCGGCTGATATTGCATCTCGAGAAACTCTGCTGATTTGGGAAAAAGCAAGCATTCCCACACAAAAATTTCAACACGTGAAGGAAAATTGAATTTTAGACAAAAAAGAAATGATTAGACTATTAGATGTTTCCATTTTTGTTTACATACGTTTTTTACATCTGTCTTTTCTACATGTCCAAATCTACTTCCTACACATACATACATGGCTGTGTGCGAGAGAGAGAGAGGGAATGAGACTGCGCTTAGAAGGCCACTGAAATTTCATTTGTTCCTTTTGGTCATACTAATATTTCGATCTGATCCAGATTCAATAGTCTCATAGATAATGTCATTTTCTATGATTCTGCGTTTTTGGGTTTCCTGTATCTTCAAAATTGTGAATTCCACAAGATTTTCATCCTTTGTGGGACGGAAGGGGGCGTGGACAAATTTTGAAACAAACTCGTCTCGGTTTCATATCATAAGAAATTGGATAGAAAGTTTGGTTGATCTAGCTCTTATAGTCCCTGAAATCTGGGTTTAAAAAATTTCGATCAGGCATAGCGCCCATCCCGGTGTGTGAGAGAGAGCGAGAGGGAACGATGTATTTCGAAATGGTGTTCTTCATTGTGGCTTTACTTATGATCCGATCTGATCCAGATTAAACACTTTGATAGATGCGGTCATTTTCGATGATTCAGCATTTTAAGTTTTCTCGTATCTTTAAAATTGTGCATACCACAGATTTTCGTCTTTTGAATGGGCGGAAGGGGGTGAGGTGAGATTTTGAAAAACACTTGTGACAGTGTGATAGGGTAGGAGTCTGGATACAAAATTTGGTTGCCGTCGCTTTTATAGTGTCTGAGCTATAGGCGCTAATGAAGACGGACGGACAAACGGACAGACGGACGGACAGACAGACATAGCTATATCGACTCGGCTATTGATGTTTATCAAGAATATATGTTTTTTATGGGGTCGAAAACATTTCTTTCTTGGTGCTACACACAACCGTTATCACCACAAATCTAATATACCCCTTTGCTCTTCGAGTACTTGGTATAATAAAACCAAGTGAACTGCTGCATTGAAAAAAAAGAATTAGCTTGAAAAAAAAGAGTCACTGTTTGATGTAGGACAAGCTAATGTTTTAAGCATTTTGACGATCGAAGAGGATGAAAACTTTCTAATTTCGCTAAGGCGAACTCGATGTAGAAAATTGATTTTCTGGATAAAACATATTGTAAAAAAATATCTAAAAAACTGGACAGAGAAGAAAGAGTTAAAACATTAAATCACCGAGAAAAGATGCGTGTTTAAAATCAAACCAATTTATGCACTCTTGACTCTTCATTTTCGTCGGAATCAAATAATACCTCCGAAGACAGCTTTCAAAAATCGCTACAGGTGCATCCTCATAGACCCAAAGTGGGAAGAAAGAAATTTGTAAGCGATGGATTAGCTGTTAGCTTTGATGTAGCAAAGCTGAGTAAAAGAAAAGCGGCTGTCGTTTTCTTTTCGACGCTCAAGCTGATTCGAATCAAATAATTACCTTTTCAAAGGAACAAATATTGTTACATCAACCAAGAAATGAATACTGTTTATTCCACAAGCGTTTTTGTAGAGATACAGGTCGGGGCGATGCAATTTATGATTATAATAACTCCCGAGGTTTGAAGTAGAAATTACGGCACGTTTGAGCGTTCGGTGAGAAGCATTCGACTGTCTCTATTAACAGAAGGTTAGCGCTTATATGTTTACTTAAAAGACGGAGAGGCTGTGGTTTACATTCTTAGAGAGCGAATTGTTCGTGAGTAGGCTTACGATCGTATGACACTACGAAGGGCAGATTTGGCCGAACATCCCGGCCGCCTTGAAAGGATCTGCTTTCAATGTTTAAGCACTGATAGGACCAGAGGGGTCAGAGAGCGGGGGAATTGCCAATTTATCGACTGGCTGGCAGCAATGACCGTTGGACGTACGGAGATGGACCACTCGAACGTGACCATCCTTCCCGAAAACGAAGGATTCGATTCGATGCCTTGAGCGTTGTGGAGCAAGATTGTCCTCGTGAATGATGACCATGGTGCCGACGGTGACATTTGCTGATGCTGCTGTCCACTCGTTGATGTATTCAGACGACCAGCGGCGCCAAATTATTCTTTGATGGCTGTAACCACGTTGTATCGTTCCAGATTGGTGAGATTGAGTGTGTGGATTGTCCGCTCGGGTAGCGCGCGAAGAGACTTTCCAACCAGGAAATGGCCAGGAGTAATGGCATCGAGATCACTTGGATCGGTTGACATTGGTGACAAAGGGCGCGAATTCAGTATTGCCTCGACTTCAACAGCAGCAGTGCCAAGTTTTTCGAACGTGAGCCTTGCATTGATGAAAGTCCTGTACAAGAGGCCCTTTGAGCTCTTAACAGCGGCTTCCCAGAGCCTGTGGAGCCATCTTGCGTGGCTTGATCGAACAGGAATTTCTTGAGGTCAGTGAGATGGTTAGCTGCTCCAGCGAAGTTTGTAGCATTATCACAGAAGATGTCTGTGGGCAATGCGCGACGAGCATCCGCTTAAGTGCAGGAAAAGCCTTGGTAGATACCTTGATCCCACCTCAATGTGAACAGCCTTAGAGGCCAGACAGATGAAGATTGCCAGATACGGTTTGATCGGACCCTTTCCTCTTATGCGAAGATAAGTGTTTATAGGTCCACTGAAGTCGACGCCACACCGCTGGAACGGCTGCCCAGGCAGAAGACGTTCCACAGGAAGTGATCCAATGAGCTACTGCTGAAGCTTGGGCATATATCGGACGCAGGATACGCAGGATCGGACGATGCAACGTGCTAAGTCCCTGACGTTCACAATCCTGTATTCCAGACGAAGAAGTGCCACCAGGGCCTTAGGGCCGGCATGACAATTCCGACGATGCAAATGACGAGCGTTAGTCCAGACCAAATTTGATTTGCTAGGCAAGCGCAGCGGGTGCTTTTCGGACTCTGGGATGTGAGCGTTCTCCAATCTGCCACCCACTCAGATGAGCTTAAATCCTGACGAGCTGTCAAGAAATGGATTTAGAAATTGTAAATTACTTTTGAGTGTGACTGATTTATTAAGCCGCTGACAGTCGTCAGCGAAGCTCTTCAGCAGACATCATTGATGTTTGAAGTTTGAATATTTTCCATGTTGAGTGGTAGAAGCGAAACATCCAGGCGATAATACGTAGGCAACGAGTATAGGAATTGATGTTGGTCAACCTTTCGAGTAGATAGTTAGAGCTTGTGACGACGCTGTAGGTGCTTTTCCGTTGTTCAGTGTTGACCACCTCTTGATCTATATCGACGAAAGAAGGTGTCGTAGGCCAATTTGCGGGTGAGTGTATCAGAAAAGGTGGACCAGCGAACCACATTGACGTTGCAAACTCCTGCATTGGGGCTCCCGGTGAGATGATGTCGGCAGGGTTTGAATCGGGATGATTTGAATGCCATTTGGTCAGAGGAAAATGACCTTGGCTCAGAATCTTGGTGACTTCATCCTTAATGGTACGCAGTGTTGCGAGATTGTCAGCTCCAGTAAGCAGGTCATCCACGTAAAAGGAGGATTGAATGACGCACCCCGCGGGTACTCAGCTCGATGAAGGTCTGCCAAGTGATGTAGACTGCGTACCGCTAGGTATGGTGCCGATGCCGTTCCGTAGGTCACGGTGTTGAGCTGGTAGGTCTGCAGCTGTTCTTCTGGAAATGCTCGTCAAAGAATGTAGTGGTATTTGCGATCATTTGCATCAAGGTGTACTTGCCTGTACATTTTGGTGGCATAACGGAATAGCCGAAAGCGCAACAGCAGTATGTTGAAATCATCTTGGAGAGTTGGACCAACAAGCATGATATCATTTAGCAATATTTGGTTGGAAGTGCGGCAAGAGGCATCGAACACTACTCTCAGCTGTGTGGATTCACTACTCGGCTTCATCACACAATGATGTGGTACGTAATAGTGAGGTGCAGATAAGTCCTGGCTAGTGACTAGTGACATGTGATCCAAACGTTCATATTCGTTCATGAACTTTTGTGTATTGTGTGCGAATGTCAGGGGAGCGTGAGAGTCGGCGTTCCACACAGACGAACCTGCGACGAGCGATCTCAAAAGAGCTGCCGAGCTGGGATGGATTGTCCTTGAATGACAATTTTACGACAATGCGCCTTTCCTCATTGAGTCGAGTTGATTGTAGATATCGTTCCTCACAGATACTTTGCTCAGGGTTGAGCTTTTTGATTGGGCTGCAGATTGTTTCGATTTCTCATAGTCGCTTCAAGTTAGTATCGATGGACGCTACGCTGTGTGCTAAGTGGTGTGTTGTGGACGATGGCTGCCAGCAACTACCCAAAGAGTGTTTTTGTAGTATAGGTAAGTTAGAACCAAGTTTTACTTGGCCGACTGCAAGAGTGTCGAAGAATGCTTTAGTGCCTAACAACATACCAACGTTTCGAGCTTGGTAGAATCGTTCATCTCATAATGTGGCGTCAAGTGGGAGATTCCAAGTAGAGATATCAATCTCGCCATCAGGTTTATATGCGATGTGAGGCGTGACACAAAGATCCAACGAGAGCTCAAAAGCTGAAATGCGAAGTTGTGGTACAGGACTTGATGTGTGTTTGCGAATCCCCGATGCTGTGAATTTGAATGTCGTGTTTGTCTCGCGGCAGGCGGAGCTTCTGGGAAAAGGCATCGGTGATGAAATTTACCTGGGAGCACGAGTCCAGGAGTGCTCTTTCTAATTTGTAGGAACCCATTGAGTCCTTGACCAGGACCATGGCAGTCGCCAGGATGATCTGAGCCCGCTTACAGGAGTCCGATTGAGCGTGGGTATGCGCAGCGGCTTCAATCGGCTGGGTTGCGGAATCCGCTGGTTGTGAAGGAGTGGCCTGCAGCATGTTGTTGCGGTGCAATAGAGTGTGATGCGACTGCAGACCCGACAGCGTTTGATTGAGGCACACGTTGCCACTTGATGACCTTTAGACAGGCAGTTGAGGCAGCGCCTCTGTCTGTTTACTACGTCTCGCCGTTGTACTGCATCCATGACGGTGAACTGCTCGCACTCACTCAGCCTGTGTCCAGGAACTGAGCAGAGTCCACATGATGCGTTCGTCAGTGCAAATGATGAGGTAGCGCTGCGACGTGCTGTGACAGTATCAGACGAAAGAGAGCTAAACAAGTCAGCCGCGTTATAAAGTAACTTGCGTAATTGATGAGGATTTGATGGGCTGAAAGTCTGCAAATCAAACAGTGATGCTATTGTTTCCATGAAGATTAGAGCAGGTTTGTCATAGCGAGAACGTAGCTTGTCTAAGGCCTTAAGATAATTTTCATTTGTGACTAGAAACGCCTTGATAGTTTCCAATGCCACACCCTTTACGCAACTGATTAAGTGATTGAATTTCTCAATGCATGACAAAAGTACAGCTGCTGATTTTTTAACTGGTGCCTCTGTTTGCCCGTCGAAAATCGTTTTAATGCGGGAAATGTTTCGTTTGATGTTTGACCTCTGCTGTTTGAGGCCTTCTGATGAGAGCGACATGATTGTAATTCGATACGTAAAGGCAGCGCTGCAACGCCACACCTGGGGGGGGGGGGGGGGGGGGGAAAACCGAGTGCGAAGAGATCGCGTGGGTGAGGGTCACCCGGCGACACACGTGGCTCGCCTAGTACAGATTACCTTAGGTTAGGTTTGCAGGGGCGTGGAAGGGGTGTATCCTTCACGGTGCCCGGTCGTAGCACGGGCGGCCTGGCTGTGGCCGCCGGCGGGGAAAACACGTGTTGTGGGGCCGTGGCCCCCGGGTCGCTTTTGTCGCGTGCGTTTTGCTCTCGCTCTCCTTGGGTCGTGCGTGGGTGCTTTCGGCGCAGCTTTCGCTCTCCTCGGGGTCGTGCGTGGGCGCTATTGGCGCAGATTTTGCTCTCCATAATTTTGGCAGCTGGCTCAGCCGGCCGTTCGAGCCTCTGCTCCCAGCTTCTGCCGCGACCCGGCGCGTTTGTCGCGTGCCTTTTGCTCTCGCTCTCTTTGGGTCGTGCGTGGCTTGCTTCGGCGTGTGAGGGTGGGTTTGCGTTTGTCTTCGCTCCGTGTCTCTGCTGCTGGTCTCTGCCGTTGATCTCTGCTCTGATCTCTGCTCCGGTGTCTACTGCTTCGTGTCTCTGCTCCGGTCTCTGCTGCTTCGTGTCTCTGCCGTTGATCTCTGCTCCGGTGTCTGCTGCTTCGTGTCTCTGCTCCGGCCTCTGCTGCTGGTCTCTGCCGTGATCTCTCTGCTGGTCTCTGCCAGTGCTGCGCTTAATAATACTTCCTTTTTTCCTTTTCTTACCTATATTTATATTATGTGATTAAGACTTACTAACTAGAAAACAAAAGGGGAAGAAATTAAATAAAAATAATCTTAGCAGGCTCCAGCCTGGTCTGTATCCCTTCGCCTCTAGGACGAATGTTGCTTCTCGCTGGCCTACATCGTTGTGAAGGGGTATGCTCCTTCACAAGTGACGAAAAGCGAAGGGCCGTTGTACCAGAGACACAGAAAGAGCCGAAGGCAGCGCTACGGTGGCTGACGGTGATGAA